>JAGDQP010014074.1:0-18201 GCA_022664845.1 Lepisma saccharinum | reverse complement strand
CCCCCCTCTATTGTTTGTGCATATGACCCAAAGAATGAATCTGCAGTGGTGGCCAAACTTTTACATTCACGGTAACCCCCAACTCAATTTAGCATAGTGATTCATATCTACTATCTCCTGACTTCTGCCAACTCATTTTCGCCTCAATAGAAATTACGTGACCAAATCGTATTTGGCAAAAGATTATTTAATAATTCTATTATTTTCTCCTTATTCTTGTCAGATGTCTGTCAACTATTATGCATGAATATTGTCATCTGTCATGTTTTAGAAAATAGTGCGAATTCTTAAGAAACGTCAGTGTTGTAACGGTCTATGAGTGCGTAATTATTTTAGTTACTAGCTATTTCTTGGGTTAAGAAATAACTCTAAAGCATGTATCAAATAGTTAAGGATATTTTACTTACACTTTTGAAATACTTCAGGGTCGATATATTCTGAAAGAGATCGTAAATATTAGTGTATGAAGATATGTTGTGTTCTAATAAATAGCTTGTAATGGATATGTTTCGACACGAAATAAAAAATACTATACAAATGCCACATTTAGTTCATTGTAAGATGGGAAAATGTTAAGGAAAAGTATTATCTCATTATATTTATGTCCAATTTGATTTATTAATGAAAAATAAGATATAACCAAATCATAATTTAGAGCTCTGGGAACTCACATTTCATAACTTACATATAAGTGGTTAGCCAAAATAATAATGAACACTTACAGAGAAACATGTCCAACTGGGCAGAGTCCAAACAGGTCTTTAACGTATGAATTGCAGACATTAATAATGCCATTCTCTAGTTAAAAATATTCGTTGAGCGTTTTGGAATGTGTGTTTGCGCAGGCGCTATACTCGTTCTCTTTTTAAATAACTTTTGGACATCCTATGTATAAAGGACAATATGTGACAACCAGGGGGCAATTACGTAAAAGGGCTCATAATATTACCAAAACAAGAAAGTTGCGAATAATGAAATATTTCCAATGAAATGTTTGTGAAAACATTTGAAGATCCTTTCGGAGCTTGTCGTTTCTCACCATTTCAGTTAGCTGTTTAGTTCAATCTTGGTATTGTGTTTTGTCCGCTTTTGCGTTCCACATTTCTTTTAAAAAATATTGAAATTCTTGTATAAATCATAATAATTCACATAGTTCACTAAATGTTTGGATATCACTTAAACAGTAATCCAAACATAAATACACTCATGAGTAATATTTACGAGGGTCGTTTTTCAACAAGTGTGAACACATCTAGCATACAAATAGAAAGAAAGTGACAGACCGGCAACCTCCTGCTGGAATAATACTTTCCTAAATATCTAGCAAACACTGAGTGACGTTCAAAGCACCATTTTGTGATAGTATGCGAAAAAAATTGCCCTTTATCAGAAATAATGCTTGGGATGCCAAAAGCGCTTCCTTCGTAGTAGTATTATTTTCTTAATTTGGGGAAATGAATCGTGATATATAGACTCACGTCAGATGAACGACGCAGTGTTTAAGTAGTTCCCAATTCCACTTCTACACTAACAAGGAGACTATCCGGTGGGACTCGATAATCTGCATGAAACTTCCACAGTTGGTTGATGATGTGTTCAAATGAACACTCCTGTAGTACTAAGTTGCGCAGATTCGTGGCACGCGAGTTACACGTCTTCAAAATTTTCGAATTTTGGCTGTGAATGCCTGAAACGTAGGCAACACCAATGTTGAAGTTATGCATTTCACATACACTTTTATATAAAAGGTTGCGCTGAAGAAAATTTAAATGTTAGCTTAAAGTTATTGATGAAGTTGACGTGTTAATTAATTACTCTCATCCCTGCCAAATCCGAATATTATATAAATCCAGGGTGACCCAATGGAAACTTCCCATTCCGTTAATTTCGTAATCAATTGATTTTCAGTAGGAATACCGTCACACGCCTCTATTAATTTAAGAGTGAATGCACAATCCTGGTCAAGTAAAACAGATTGTCAAGTTGGGTTCGTGAGATTGAGACATTCGTGGTTTTTGGTTGGTATTGTTTTGTTAATGGAGGGAGGAGAAAACGACTGTTAGCATGTACAATCTATATGAAGTCCTTTCTCTTTTGAGAGAAACTAATTTTGAGTTTAATGACATCCCGTCTACTGTTTCGATCAAAGACTTGTGGAAGCGATATACAACTATATAATTAGTAAACGTTCTGGTGATTCTACATGTTTCACTTTCTAATATTTCAGAATTTGAAACGGAATTTCTCGCCAAGTGTTCAAAGAAATTAATCAATGATCACATGCTTTTGTAAATAGAAACTAAAGAATATTGAGATGCTGTGGCACTTGACCCATGTTGTCATTCAAGAAAATTTCAGTTTTTGCCACTAGAACATAATAGATAAGGGCAGCATGCGATGCTTGACCACGATTTTGCATTCACCCTTAAATAATAGGTGTATGTGTCGAGATTCCTACTGGAAATCCATTGGTTACTAAATTAACGGGATAGGAAGTTTCCATAGGGTCACCCTGTATTTATATAATATTATCATTTGGCAGGGATGAGAGTAATTAATTAACACGTCAATTTCATTTAAATTATCTTGAGCGTAACCTTTTATGTAAAAGTGTATGTGAACTTCAGCAGAAATGTATGAAGTATTACCTACCTTTCAGGCGTTCAGAGCAAAATTTTTAAAAAATAAGTCGTGAAACTCGCGTACCGCAAATCTGCGAAACGTAGTACTACAGGAGTGTTCATTTGAACACATCATCAACGCACTGTGGAAATTTGATGCAGATTGTCGTGTCCTACCGGAGACAGTTTCCTTGTAAGTTCTGCACTTCCCGTTTTGTACGGCGTCTGCCATTGTAGTAGAGAAGATCGTACCAACTCTTTATTCTCCTTCGTTTAACAGCAGGACGTAGATGATGGTCTAGGAACTGATTTTATTAGACAACATTAACAGTTGTCTTCTGAATATTTCAATTCAATTTTAAGGCCACTTTGGCTACGACTGAATAAGTGATGATGGGAGAATTGGCAAAACGAAGAAAATGGGAGGAAACGGAGCACTCTGAGAAAACCCATGCATACGGTATTTGTCGTCCAGAAAGTCCACATGGTACGAGCCGCTTTCGAACTGGGGACCCCATGTATCAGAGGTTAGCGCTCTACCACTGAGTAACCGTGGCCAAACAGTTGTCTCTTATGAAACACTATGAGCAAAGATAATCTTGTAACAAGGCAGTGTCATCATCACCTTCACATTTGTGGGATGGTGTTTCAATTTCTTGGGGCGTAGTCAAGACAATACCAAAATTTATTTGACTGCCTTTTCAATTCAGGTTCGTATCATCTAGCTCATTTTTCATAATTGTCAATGGTGCTATAATGGAATACATCATCTTCCTTTCTTAAACGTTCCAGATGAAACGTCCTTGCACTTAGGTAAGGTTGTGTTGTGCCCATTTCGCCGATACCTTACGCATGCGCATGTCCTTTCGTAATATTTAATACAGGCTGATAGTGAAATGTTCAATAAAACTTATCATTCTTTACATACCTATCGGCGGTCATTTTTCAACGATACGGTAGAGCTGATTCATCACAGGGCTCATGCAAACCCTTGCGAATTTGATAAGTGTTTCTTTTCTACTTACAACTTAAAATTTTATGATAGATGTTCCTGACACGTAACATTAAAATCAAAAGCACAAACACAAACATACCGCTTTGACAGCATCTAGTTCACTAACAGATTACTAATATACAACTAATACGTTCATAGAGCACTCCAGAACAAAGCCCGTTTGGTGTTTGTCAAAGCAACAAGAAACACGTGAATTTCAACAGCGTCTTCACTTGACGAGGAAAGGAACTCGTAAAGTCAAATCACTACAAAGAATTTGATTCCCTTTTTACTAGTCCATGTAAATGCATTACTCCTTATTACAATGGTCTGAAGTGTTTACTCCACTGCAAAATATACACTTATGCATTGTTTTTATTATGAGTTATTTCGAGATCTAGCACCAGTGTGACAGCCCATATTCAAACTGTTCTTCCTTTAAAACATCTATTTTCCGCTTCAATATGTTCCGTAGACCGAATTCAAATTTATTATAGTCCTTCTCATTAGGATGCAAATAGCTGGTATAGGTTGAACAATGTCTTGCGTTACAAGGTTTCACAAGCAGAAGTCCGTGCATATGCTTCTCTATTTTTGGCTGTAAGTGACAACTGATTCATTGCTTGCTCACCTATTTCCAGAGTTGTAGAAACACACACCACAAATTAAAATCTCATCTGCATGTGAATTTGATATTATTTCAACATTACAACGTTCATTGATCCAGTTCTTTCCACAAGTTCTCTTCATTCTCCAAGATTAACTGACCATACCGACAATAACCTCTAGGTTGGAACTTTACGTAATAATAGAATTTATGCTCTCGGGAACAGCACATTCAATCTCCGCCAAAAATCTAGCGGCTCCGTCGGCTTCTTTGACATCTCGCAGATAATAATTTGTCACGTAGCATTCACTACATAGTCCGTCTGATGATATGGTTGATTCACCACTAAAAATAAAGTCATTTGGAAAGGGGCTTAGAGGGGATGAAGTGGGAGGACGTATTCCAGTACAGCCGTTTGGTCCTCTTACTCACACCAGTAGCGATTTCCAAAATGATCCCTCAAATTTAGCTCCTCACATAAGTCAGTTACTTGCGTCTTCACTAAATATGGAATTTAAAATCGATATTAAATACTCGCCACTGGAATGTTTCATTATGCACCGCGAAAAGTACTTTTATATTATTCGCGTCTAATACCAGTTTTCGAGCACAAATATATAAAGTTCGTTAATTTCTTCCAATAGAATTTTGCTTATTATAAATCTCATGTATTTATATTTCGTTTGGCTACCTTTGCGACGGTAACACCCACTATGAATTTTGTGTGTATTCCCATCTGGTATTGCCGTGCAAATACAGGACTGACCGACCTACTTTTTATGACACTTTACCTTCGCGATGTCGCCATAAAATGATCGTGCCATGATAACTAACTCAAGAACGACAAGCATATTCCATCTGGGAATTGAAGAGAGAAGAAAGCCAAGTAGCGCCATCTGTACAAACGTCAGGTGAGAAAAGATTTTAGCCACAAGGTGGAGTTAACATTCATAAGTTCGTTACAGCCTGATGATGGTCCCAACTGCAAAAGAATACCAGATGGGGGCAAGTGCGAGGAGGCAAAAGGATTAATAATATCTTATGAACTTAGTAGCGCGATGGAGAAAATTGTTCTTGAACACATCAGGAACGTTCCAGATTTACCTGGAGATGATGCTCAGCTACAAGCTACCATGACAACAATAAATCATGCATGAGTTCAATATACAAGTCTTTTAAGCATGACTTCCGATTCAGACAAATAATAATCAACACGACAAGTACATCAATATCGGTCGCTATTCAGAAATACTACAGCTTATTCCTCATCTGTGACTTCAAGGAAGGGATTTTTCATATATCATTCGAAGGTCTCTAACGAACTTGACTTTCATCTTCCATCTTTTTCTGTTGAACATTCACATTTTATTAACACTTTTCGACCAGCTACTGCACTTTGCATAAACTCATTACTTAAATTTTAATAACCCACACATTTATAGTGACCAGGCGACCGTGCCTCAATTGGTAGAGAATTGGTTTCATTTTCATGAGGTAATAGATTTGAGAGCAACGGTCGATCATTCTGAAGGCTCTTCCTTGGGTTTTCCTCAGTCACACCAGGCAGATGCCGCGATTATATCTTCAACTTATATCCTGATCTATTTCTTCCTACATTAATACCCCTACCCTATTCTGACCATAGCCATAGTGCCTAAAGGCTATAGACAAACGCAAAATTCATATCCATAATGATGTTGCCTCATTTATAATAATGTTGCGCAAGGTTTTGATAATCTCGCTCCGAAGTTACTCATTTGAGTATCATGTTTTCATAGAAACTTTAAATTACTTAGCATTGCTAAAGAAAGTCTATGTTATATCTTTTCCAAGCATCGATATGACGAGTCCATCTTGAAATCATATCTAATTTTTAACGGTAACTATAGCTATCGTAGTTGATTTCAAATATTTACAATTAGTTAGAACTAGTTTTAGTGCATATTAACTATTCCCTAATTTCATATTCTACTGCATTGAATAAATGTTGACGTAATAGCTGTTAATTGAATACAAATAAAAATATTAGAAGTATCTTTTAAATGAAGTTGGATAATAAGATGTGGTCATGTTCGTGGCTCAGTGGTACAGCGTTGGCTTAGCATTCGGGAGGTCTTGGATCGATCCCAGCGGTCTACCATACTGACTGAGCTTTCCCAGGGTTTTCCTCAGTCACAGCAAGCAAATGTCGCGATGGTACATATAAAATAGCCCATCTACCTTCCAACATCTTATCTCTACCATATCCCGGCCTGAACCTTAGATGCCTAAAGGATTTTCAAAAAATAGTCACCATTCGATATACACCACGAAAGTGAAAATGTTATTGATCGGCAAACGATCAATAACATATATTTCTTACGTAACGTCTTCAATAATTTACACCTGTATTGTAGAATATCAATGGCACAATTAAACACCAATGAGATTTGTTATAAGTTGTTGTATGATTAATAATAACGATTAGCGAATACACTTGTCTTGACTTCAAACTGATACGTAACAATTGCGCAGACACATGAATATAGTTGAAAATTCTAGAATTACTACAAACAGGATGTAACACTCCTTTTAACAAAGAATGAACTCAGGTACTTATTGATTTATAATTATCTTTATGAAAAATAGCGGAAAATATTCACAATATTTGGGAAATGTCAATAGCGGACCTAACATTCAAGTTAAAAATTAATAACATATCGCATAAAATATCTTCTGTCGACACATGAGTTCAATTGACGACTATGTCATTCAAGGTTTACAGTTTTCTTTAAGTTCCTATCCCTATCCATCTGTTTCTGCACTCGCGCAATAGCTCATACTGGGCAGTTTCTCCAAACTTGTCCTTATGTAAAATCATTCACTCAATCTTCATATGAATACGTAGCTGCATTGTGGAGTAAAAATATGCAGATTGATTTACAATTATCCTTGGCTAATTTCAAAGTGTTGAAGATATTCTACAACTCACATAATATTTATCAAAACGTAATGCAATTATTTGCTTAGGTTTGCAAAAATTCCTAGAGAGATGTCAACCATGCTTAATTCATCAATGGTATTTACTATCAGTATTTTCATTAAAATATTGATTATATTTTGGATTGAATTTGAATTATATTTAAGACCTTTAAGTAGCTTTGGATCAGGCCGAATGTTTTATGATAAAATAATTGGTGGAATCAGGAAAGTGGGAGGAAACGGGAGCACCCCGAGAAAACCTATGCACAATGTGATTGACCAACACAATGCGCACATGGCACGAGTCGGGATCGAACCGAGGGTCCCTAGCACCAGAGGTGAGGGCTATACCACTTTTTTTTTAAGTGAAAGGCACCCTAACCGAATGCGCCACCTAACTGAAAATTCTGTAAACTCTATATTCCTGATATTTCCTAACTACGGACAACAGAGTTAAAATCACATCCATGTTCGAGGTAGGATTCGAACCCACGATCCTTGAGTCGCCAGATAACCGCATTAGCCACCACGACCACCTGGATCGGCTACCACCGAGCTATCGTTGACCACATATTGATCACATTTTCATCAATTCTGATAACAGCAGGTGTTGTTCTGACTGCTGAAGGCGATCTAAGTCAAAGGATATTCCTAAGAAATGTCGCATGTTGCTTCCTATGAAATTTCATAATTGCTCTCCCTGAATATCACAACGGCTTTGGAAATTGACATAGCTACGAAATGTATTAGATATGTATTAGAAAAAGCTGGAAGACATGTTTGACCAAATGGATAGTTGACATGGTGGCATGTACTTCGTATAAAAGAATAGAATGGGCAGATAACTTGAAAGGTTTTCCAAGAGTAGAAGTAAGCAGATGATGTATATACGGTGAAATTCTCACGGCAACGCCATCACTAGTACATTTGGCATGTATAGTGAGGCATGTCGAAGAAGTTTGTATTTTTTAATCTGACATGACAATTTACGTGTCAAGCAAGTTTCGTTAGGAACGAAGGCGTGAACTTATTTCACAAGAAAAGGAGCTTCGAAAAGAGGAAAAGAAATGTGTGATGCTGCAAATTCAGTTATATTAGACAGTAAGAGCAATTGTGTTGACGGATAGGCGGGGATTCTTATACCACTGTTTCCAAGTGAACTTTGAATGTATTTTAGGACCTTTAGGCATCTCAGGCTCAGGGCAGGATAGGAAGGGGGAGAGAACGTTGGAAGGTCTTGAATGAAGGATGTTCGAGACCTATTTTGTAGATACCATTTTCCTGGCGTGATTGAGCAAAAGCCTAGAGAAACCTGTAAGGATGACGACATCCGAGTGGAAATTAACGTATTGTCCAGTATATGTTGTATGGACGTTGGCACTGAAGATGTTTTTCTTTCTTTTTTCTTTAAGCGAGAAGAGCTTGTTGGAATATGTAACTACGGAAAAAGTAGATGTTTTATACACCTAGAATGAGAAACGTCAGCATTTTCTCGATCAACAGTGACTGGTTGTTGGAGTGAGAGTGGTAAAGTAGAGTTCGAGTATGTTCCAGAATACGAAGTGGTGTAACAGAATCAGTTTGGTTTTCTCAGGGTAGAAGAAAAGGATAAAGGCCTTGTACATTTGATGAAACTAGTTAAATTACCTATCAAAAGGGAGCACACCTTAAGTGCTAGAAGTAAAATCCGTAATAAGTAAAGTAAAATGGTAAAGGAGCCTTAAGGTCTTATCAAGTTCCAATGTCCAGTATAATGATGAGAGCCAGCTCAGCATACGATTAATGGCATACTATATGCAGAAACTATGGGAATATGTGATCAAAAATCAAATGGGATATAATGAATACATCTGCACACTACACAACAGGATGAGGGAACTTCTTACTACAACAAACTAGCTGAAAATTTTGGTGACAATCTTTTGAATTCTTTTCATACATAGTACATAGCCACAATATTTTTGCTTAAAATACGATTGATATATCAATGAGTTGTATTATACTTAAAGAAAAAGCTACTACGATGATACGCTGCCATTCAAATCTTGAGCATATTTACAGAAATGTCCAGTTTCAAACATATAGTAAGTGCTTATACAAAGAAAACTATTCTACCGAAATAAGAAAGTGCGTTTCACATGAAATTCCTATACACAATTGCCACAAACGACAACATTTGAGACTCCAGAAAAGTGAGCATTTTGAATAAGAATGCATTGTTTTATCATTTCTTTAAGTACCTCGTGAATAGTCTTGATTGTTCCTCCTTTAATCATGATAGAGCCGCCATCTTGTCTGACTTGGCCGTCCGGGCCTCGAGACTCCTTCTCTCCTAAAAGCGTATTTCTCAGATGGACTTCGGGGCGTACTAATATGCGTTACTCTTCTAAAAGGCTAAAATAACACAATATGGACACAAGAACTACATTTTACTTATTGTTCTACTAATGGTAATAGACACGTAGGAACTCTTTCAAGGATACCACGATCTCTTATAAAGTGTAAAACTCCACTCACCGACATAGTTGTTTGTACTTCAGGACCTCATGCATGGGACGTCTCTGGCTGGCAAGTCTGTACTGATATTCACTACAGAGGTCATTCTTTCTTCAGCAACTAAGTATATGAATTGTATATGACTGATTGCATGTCTTGACGCTAAGGACTGGTGACACACTGACGACGATGTGGACATATACTAAGCGACTGACTTGATCTTAATCTTTCCTTAAATCTCCTTCAAATCTCTGATCCGTCTGTCTCTTCATTTCTCTCTGTATTCCGGATGGCTGGTCTTCTTGGATTTTGATTTTAAATGTTCCAAAGGCTTACTTGACTCAGGATGTGTCTCTTCTCTGATTGGTCGAGATCTTACTTCCGATGTTATAAACGCTGACGATGGTAACTGCGTATTCGATATTGGTGATTAAGCTGCTTGATCAGTACATTTTCTGATGACTTGTTTCCTCTCTTATTGCTGACAGTTAATCTTTCCACTTCTTACCGCATGTCTGCATTTCTTATCTTATTGATTTCGTTCACACTATTTAATTTCTATTCAATTGCCTAATTACTGACGCTAGACGCAATGTCAGTGAATTCGTACGCATAATTTATACTTAGCTTATTTCCTTTCAATCACCGGATTTTAGTTTGCTATTTGATTGGTGATGAATCCACCTGGCTTAGTTGTTGTTGAAGTCCTGGTTTCTGAAATATTCAACTGCTTAGATGCGTGAAATAAATAAAGATTCTGGCTTTCCATATCTACTGTTATCAACAATACGTATATAGTAAATTTTCAGTAGAAAATGGTACAGAAGAACATGATATTAAAATTCGAAAAATTAGAACAAATACTTTTTTTTTCAGCATTTTGTGGGGTCATAAACAATGAATGCATGGTTACTTTGTCATTCATTTTGATCAAAATCATTGCTACTTGTATTTATTTATAAACTCTCGGAGCACCGCAAACTATTTACAAATTGAAAATTTCGAATTTGTTGCTAACATTTCGTGAATAACAGTTTTTTTTTTTTTTTTTTTTTTTTGTCTTTTTTGTATTTACGTCGCTGCAAATATACATTAAGTGCACTTTCAATTTCAGATTTAACATATTGTCGCAAATTTTACAATACCGATTAAGTTTCAACATACAAATTTTATAGGAGGAAGATAAAACAGTGCCAAATTTAAATTAAAGACCTACAAAACTGGTACAATTCTTGTCGATATTGCATCACTGTTAGAGAAAAATTAACTACTTTGTTAATAGAATGCGAGTCGAAATATGGACTAAAGTTATTTGCGCCCAAAGTGTCTGTTAATATGGTGTTGTAAAATCAGCGACGATATATAAACATCCGTTTTACTTTTAAAAAACAATCACTTACGTTTTAACAGTTGTTCTCCGATATCAGAAAGAACTTCGAAGCTCTTAACCCTAAAAAAGTCGTCCGCGCTTGAAGACTGACTCACATTTCTTCCTACCACAAACAAGAGAGCTATGTGACCTCTTTGTTTAGAGATTTGCTGGATTTCTTTCATGTTTTGGAAACTTCTTTTCTCTCCATTGCTTATGAGAACTATAAATAAAGAAATAACATAGTTTATCAGCTTAACTACGAATTGAAATATGCCCCTCAAATAATTATGAATTATTTGATACCTAATTGACAATAATATGTAGCGATTGTTTTGATAAATCAAGAGCAAAAAATCCTTCGAATTTCTTCATTGAATGCGTGTCAGTGTAGGTTGGCAATAAAAATCAGGCAACCTAGGGATTTGAGAACTGCCTGATTTTCTAAAATTCCGGATTTTGTATGTATAGGGAATGTACGAAAACTATCGGGAATACTTGCAGGAAACAAATATTGCAGATAAATGCACAATGGCTCAAGATTCTTCAAAATAAGATTCTTCAGAATTAATATAATGATAGCAGCGCTTCTCTCACGTTTGGTACGGCTCCTGCAAGTCTGCAACTTGAATCCCCTGAAGACACTGCGTCGAAGCTACTTCCACTCTTTCCACCGGTCCGTAATGATGTATTTTCAGGCTCGTTGCATGCGACGGAAGAGAGAGAAGACGGGCGGGGCCAGCTTTGAACTGTAGGGTGGCTTAAGTAGCGTTGACACATTTTGCTTCGCCAGAAACACCCTTATGCTGCATCTTGATTTCTGACCACTGAGTCTGATCGCGCCATGTACCTCAGATCCCCCAGCAACGATCCTGGCCATGAATATCACCCTTGACCCCTTCCCCTGGGTTGAAAAAATCAGTCCCGATACTATTTAGACAACCTAAATATTTATTTAACAGTAAAGGACTACTTGTACAGTGCTTTAAAGAAAGAAAATTAAACACAAAATGAAAAGCAAATGAAACTTTAACGTTCAAAACTAAATAAAAGGCTGTAGTTCTACACAAAGTTAATTCGACTAAATAAAATAGCTCTATTTATTTCACTTTGAAAGATTTAAAATTGCCTATTTTCGATTTTGTCTTTAATGCGTTTAAGCATTTCACGATGTGAAAATACGGTTTCAGTTTGTTTTTATTTTCCGTGATGCACGGAACATTTTAGTAGAGCGTGATGCACTAAATAGTAAGCATTTTATAATACATAAATGGTTCAGGTTACGTTATGCTAGTGAAGATGGATAAATTTCTTCCTCAGCAGATGGTAAGCTGCAAGGTTTTAAGCAGAAATTGTTGTGAGTGAGGGTATAAAGCGTGAAAACCACAAGAATAAAAGGAAGAAAAGATATATTCATTACAAGCAAGAATTCTAACAGTGAATGGGTGAATAAAGAAGTAGAAAAAATGTTGATTAAATTATTTTGTGTATAGGGCCTAAATGTTTATTGTGGATACACGAATGATTGGAATTGTTTGAAGTATAGATTATATGCAGGGAACGAAATCATCTGAGTGCAACGGTTACTTAATGATGACGTAATATGTATCAGAAGAGCAATATAAAGGGGAAAAAATGACCCAATTTAGAACATTATGGACACATTCTACCTACTAACGCAGGTACAGATAAATATAAAATTAGTTGTATCGGCGGTAATATTAATATGGCTTACGCCCGTCCCGAGATGATGCAGGTGAAGATTAAAGATAAAGAAGAAAAACTAAGAGAATAAATGTAATTCATAGACAGAATGCAGGAGGAAAAATTGTATTCTAATACAAAAGACCTTCATAAATTGAAGAGAATATTCTTCCTTTAAACCACCCACCATTGTGTCTCGAGAACACTGTTTACTCTGCTGATGACCATGATGATGAGTCTATGAGAGAGAATCGACTCCGGAATCACGCATGTCCACATCTTATTCTGCTATGGTATAATCTGTACCGTCAACTGGCGTTACTATACACACTTTTCTTTACTTACCCTTTGGAATAATTGAACAGTATGAAGTTAGACACACAAATTAGTTGTTACCTGAATGTTCCTAGTTAATAAAATGAGTTTCCAAAATATAGTAATATAGTACATAAGCATTATCACAGTATTGGAAAGAAACAAATCAAGTGTGTGTAAAGTTAACCCGGCTAAGGGATTACTTTACACAAATATTAACTTTTTTTTTACTTATCTTTCTCCACACCATCTTACATTAGTAAATGAAGATTTTCTTTGAATTGCAGCGTCCCTCTTCTCATCAGAGAGATTGGTTCATCAAGAATTAAAATAATGTCATCACTGTTTATATCGTATAATTCTTTACCATTAGGTCATATACAAGTATTTTCTGGTCACTTTAAAAAAAAACGACTTTCATCTCATCACCAGATAAAACTGAAGTATATGCTCGAACGAAAGTATATGTTCCATGTTTTAAAAGATAGCAGATAGACGTTTATTCGCGCATGTGCCTCTTTACTCTCCCAAGTGTTTGACACTCCTCTCTGTGGAAAATCTTACTACCAAGTAACAACCACTGACTGGTACTAGTGGAAAAATGACCTACAGAAGAAATGCTTGGAAGAAAGATTGTGTCCGTTTCATAGTTATTCCTTCGCGCACGTTAGCACATACAACAGCAAAATGTTAGGACAGTCATGTCCCACGTTCTTAACCTTCGTATTTTTATATAATTCCAGTGACAATACGATACATGGATGAAGGCCTATATATTAAGTACGATACAAAGTTTTCGCATATACAGGGAATGCGTTTGGCAACGCAACACAGCGCTTGTCAGGCGAGCTCACGCTTGCCTCACTTCTTACCGCCCGCTAGTCGGACCGTTGCTTTCCCATGACGTAGCGTTTCACGGTTTATTGTTGAAAATATTTTGTTTCTCTTTTCCCGAATCTTTGATACACTAATAAAAACTTAGTTCTTCAATATGTACGACATGCTTATATTATTTCAAAATTAGAAGGTGTGGACTAAAGTCACCATAGAACCACGGGCCGCTTGGCGAGTGGGGATAGTGAATCAAGCGCGAACTGGAGCGGACAAGTGCTGCGTTGCGTTACCAAACGTATTCCCTGTATAAGATAAGTTAAAAATACTTTAATTGCAAATTTTCGCACGGACAGAAACAACTGTTCTAATGCCTCACACTACAAATTATGAGTATTCTGCCCATATCCAGGTATATGACTCAAAGGTCTCTAGGTGAGGTGATCCGATGACGGTTTGCCATTACTTTTTTACCATAAGAATGATGTTCTGAGGACGAAACCTACAGTTTAAAGTGGTCTCCGAAAATCTTCTGTCTCACAAATACGGAACTCGGGGCACATTACAACATATACAAGTTGACAATCAAAACTCCGGCAATCAATAATTTGGTTGCATCAGTTTTCAGACAAAAATGTCGAAGCGCATTTTTAAATGCACCACGTTAGCGTGGCATTGTTTCCTGGAGGCGTCGTTTGTATTACAACGGCGCTGTACTCCAGAATCAGATGCTTTGTCATGCTTACTGCCTTCTGCGTACAATAATTTTTACCTGGAACGTATGTTCGTTTTTTCCTTAGCGCTGGATGGCAATGCATTATTTGGATTTGTTTTAATGTTTTGGCGTTATTTTCTGGCTTTTATTTGCTTATTAGTATTAAAAATATTTTAAAACAAACGTTAATTATTTTTTAAAAAACATATTTACTAATGAAAAAAAACAATAAAAATTGAAATTAGAAACTTACCTTTATAAATTTCTAAAGCATAAAATTTATTATTTAGTGTTTAATTTCCTTTTTATTAAAGCACTGTACATGTACTTTTCTGTTTTAATATATACAGCATATATACGTATATTATACCTAAAAAAATCCGGAATTTTCGAAAATCTGGCAGTCCTATGATTACTAGGTAAACGAATTATTGATTATGAACCTGCATTATATATTCCCGTTTTTTTCGTAACAAATTTGAAGCAGGGAGCATATGACTTACTCATTAATGCATTTTTCTCTCTTTTTCCTCTTCCAAGTTCCTGCTCTAAATGTTTGATTTCGATGTTAAAACTCCATTCGTTGTTAAAACTGACTGGCATGTCCTCCAGTGCGTATATGAATCCACACATGTGAGCTTGTGAGTAAGGAATAATAGCCCCGACAGTGTCATTGACACCAAAAAGACCACAAGGTCTTATGAGTACAAATCTGAGAATTAAAAAGATAGTCAATCAAATACATGGTACCATTAAAAGTTAAGGTATATTGTTATACTCTAAAACCAAATCAGAAAATAATATTTATAAATTACCGAAAATATTTCGTGAGGGAAAGCCAATGGTTTAGACAACACATCAGCTAAAATTTTGACTAACAATTAATTAGATAATAATTATACAAATAGAGAAATTAAAGACAATAATTAAATAGAGTAATATTAGATATGACCTACCATTATATTAATGACAAGCAGGTTTAAATATCATATTTCAATGTAGACTTCAATCTTGCATGATCATTGGAAATATAATATTTCATCCTGATTAAAGAAAGCATCTACTTTATGTGAACCTATAAAATTATATTAACGATTGGACTTGTTTTATTTCAAAACATTTTGCTCAGGCAAGACTCGTGGCACACACGGGAGGTGACTCTTAGAGCAGTGAATAGCAATGCAATAGCTATCAGTTATCGCAAATTACCGCTATATAGAATACTATAGTCATATTATAGATTACTACTCGCATGAGGGAACATTTTAATATACATTAGAAGGAACTTAATTCAATTGCTTCTGTATGGCCTCTGGATGCCTTTAGCTTAGGTGAAACAAATTTCCTTGAAGATAATTCTATATTACCTGCAATTATAGTAGCCACCAGATCAATATGATTTGTGTTTTGCATTCTGTAACAGTAGAGTAGGGACGGACAATGTGGAATAGAAGGCTAAAATAGAATACCATATTTTCTACAATTAAATATTTACACTATCTATCGAGCTTGGCTGCAAAGAACAAACTATTTGTAAAGATGGCAGGACCAATGCAATTCCTGCCTTGCATTGTGAATCTTGGCGGTCTGAGTGCGTTTAAACATTTTGAAGGCGAATGACTTTTTCCCGCGTGCATCTTTTGCGAGCTAGAAATTCATTGCAAGATTCAATACAATATTCCTCGTTTTTTTAGTAAACGTTTTACTTAAATTAACACTATAAAATAAGTACCCAAAATGTTTTCAAAAAACAAAAGAGTGTTTGGAGTGTTAAGTGGAATAAGCAATGGAGTGTAATGTGGAATTGGAATTTTCAATATTTTAAAGATAAATTTTGATTCGCAAATATATTTTTAATAATTCTTGTAATGGTGAATGACAAATTATATTTTCAAAATGCAGTGTGTACAAATAGTTATTTCATATCAGCAATGCTATTGTTTAATGTAGTGGACAAGCCTGTATTCGCATACGATTTTTATAGTATTTAATTATTCACTTGATATTTTAATGCGTCAGTTTTGCGTCTATCAACAAGGGTCTTAAAATAACCGCCTGAATTATACGCTGAATTAACGTAAAGTTAGGAAAACAATATACAAAATATCAAAAGGGTACGTCCTCATGTTGTATATTCCACACACCCTCTTTTCTTTTGTTCCCAATTTTGACTTTTACAGGTTTTTTTTCTTCAAAATAACGTGTTAACGCTTTCAAAATTTTTATCGTTGCTTATATTAGAAGAATACATCAGGTATTTTTAACACAGTTTTATTAACTCGCTTTCTTGTCTGTTTGTTCGGCACAAATTCTTGTCTGTTTGTTTGAAACAAATTTTTCAATCGATTTTTAACTCACTTTCCATCACCCGATTTCTTTCAAATTTTGTAAACTTGCTAGCTTCCGATGACAATACAATATTCAATCATTAGATATACGACATAATAATCCAGTTAAGTGTAATTAATTAATCAATAAAAACTTGGAAATTAACCTTAAATGCAGGCAACGCCGTATTTATTGTGTGAAGTGTGGGTTGCCTATCTCGCAAGGAGTTTAATATTCAAAGAACACTATTAGCGGCACTCAGGTAGTATACAGTTAGTTTCGGATCTACCGAAGTATAAGTCCGATTTTGATGCTTGAACTTACATTTGAAAGCTCTTTCCAATACTAAGACACAGGAAAGCAATTGGGTTAATAGGATCTCCTTGGGACCCCCTAGGGCGCTCTGAAAAAAATATCAAAATTTCACATTTTTTAGGATAGCACTTACCCCAGACCATATAGGCAGCCGAAACTTACTGCATCTTATTCTACACTTCAATACGTTTCAAACGGTGTATCATACGTTAAAATCAGTGGAGCGGTTCAAAAGTTACGACTGTTTTAACCGAATCAAAAAATTTTCACAAATGATAGAAATGTATGTCCGTCATTCTGGTGTCTTTTTGTTTTAGCCCCAAATAGGTGGTACCGGGGGGTTTTAGGGGTCCATTGCGGGGCCTCATGACAATGGGGATAAATCCAAGCTTAGATTTTTGATAGGAGTTACGGTTTTCGAGATATGGAGCAAAATCGATCTTGTATCCTTCCGCCATAGTAACTGACACGTGCCACTTTTTAAATACGAGCCCGTACGGAGAACACTCCCCGCCGCTGCTCCACTCATCTGGGCATGACGTAAAGGAGAAAAATGTAAAGATACATGAGCGTACCTAATTTTATCTAACCTCCACGTTCCCATGGTGAGTAATGTAAAATGTACTTTCTGTCAAGAATATAAATGCATGTTTTGCGAGGGATATATACGTATATATATATATAATAATACACAGCCATATTCAATCCACTACTGAATGAGGCCTCTCACGGAGGAAAGAGGTGGTCTACTGCTCGCACGCTGACCTGACGTGTTGGGAGAGGAGAGCCGAAGCTCTCAACTGTGATCGCTACCTCTTTAGTCAGGTAGCTGGCCCCAATTGGCCTCACAACGCTGGGTGGACGCCGCACAGGCAACACCATCTGAAGTACTGCAACGGTCACCCGTCCAAGCACTGACCAGACCCAGAGCTGCTTGACTTCGGC
>JAGDQP010014073.1:0-46106 GCA_022664845.1 Lepisma saccharinum | reverse complement strand
TATATATATATATATATATATATATATATATATATATAAGCAGAAGAAACTAGAAACGCTTTGCTACATGTTGGAAACATTGAAGATTATGTAACATATACTGCTCTACAGAAAATCACTGCTTTTAAACCACTGCTGAAAAAGAAAGTGAACGGTATCTTGTATAAACATTCACAGAATTCAATAATAAACACGCCAAAGGCTTAGATAGGATACTGATAATGCCACTATCCAACCTTAGATTATGTTGACGGACTCTCTGGTCCAATTAATACTTATTAATGCATATTTAGTTAATGCATATGAAAATAATAAGTGAATCTGAACTTGAGCAACTTCACCTGACTAGCCGCCACTGTCAGAAGGCCAAGGGAAGCAAGTTACACTGACGACTAAGAAAAAAAAGTTGGAGGTAAACTTTTGTATATAACTCGAAATATATGTTACACAAAACTTTCATATTTTGTACAAAGAAACCTTGGACTTTCAAGTGTGCACGTATAAAATATGACAATTTTATGTCAAGTATATTTCGAGTTATATTTAAAAGATTACCTCCAACATTTTAGTTTATCATTGTCATTTGCATCCTTTGGTTTCTGCAGTCGATAAATGTAAACGTAAATAAATACATTTTTTTTACCCTTTACGCAATTAACTAAAAGTTATTGTTTTACTTCCTCTTCTTCCTTCATTGTTTGTCATCTTCTTTTTCTGATACAGACTCCTCTCTTTCAGAGCAATGGGGATATTGTCGACCACGTCTTTCGTTTCTTATGCGTCTTTGGAAATTCGCAATTTCGGAAAATGAGAATTACTTACCGTCGGAATTTTGGATTTTCAGGAAGTTCGAATTTTTGGAATTTTGGTACTTCGCGAAACAAGAATTTCGAAAAATCAGAATTTCTGATTGTTGAAATTTCTTACTGTCAGAAATTCGGTGTAGTCAGAATTTTCAAATTTCTGAAAGACAGAATTCCAGAATGTCGGAAAGTCGAAATTCTAGAGTGTATAGGGATTTCGGAATCACAAGAGTCCTGCATTCTGGAAGTGACTTAATTCCGACATCAGTATTATATACATTTTTGAAGGCATTTCAACAATGTTTCAATATAGTGCTCTTTTGATGCAGTATTTTTTCAGGGTACTGACAATTATGCTGTCATTCGTCTTGTTGAAAAGGTCTTCAATAGGATCTACTGAATATTTTCCAACCATTTGGACCGAGTTACCGTAGCTCAGTCATTCGATCCCAGCGGCCTATCATGCTGACTGAGGAGTTTTGCAGAGAGTTTGCTCGGTCTCACTAGGCAATTGCCGGGATGGCACCTTTAACGTAAGGCCGGGCCCACCCTTTCCCGAATCCTTTCCCCTCCCCTATCCCAGCCTGAGTCTTAGATGCCTAAAGACCATAAATAAAAATTAATATAAACCATTTGGATATAAAGCTTAACAAAGAGGACAAAAGGTTGGACAAATGCAATATAGAATACTGCTGAATTCACAAAACCATTCTCTTAGGTTCAGGTCATTTAGAAAACAGTGATTCAAGATTAAATATAAAATATATCATAAACTCTCCAGCTCCTTTACAATTCTTGTTTTCCCTTTGTTATAGTTCAACTTCACTGCACAATCGCGCTGAAAACACATGGATTCATATTACATGTGGCTGAACGTAATGCATCTACAGTGTGCAATTGTGCATGCAATGACCCGTGAGGGAACAGTAATTATTTCCTTGCACCACGTTAACAAAATTCATATGTTCTACATAGATGGAGTAAGAGAACATTGTTGAGATAGAACACCTCAATTAATATAACATGTGTATTTTTTTTAAACTTTGTTGGAAGTTCCTAAATGTAGCTATATTTTTATGTGGAAACTGAAACACGCTAAAAGATTTGTGTACTTTGCAAAATCCTAGAATCTCTTATTATAGAATAAATGAGAACGGTACACACCAACCTGCAGGTTGATACCAAAGGAAAGATGATTATTTATTAACCTCGCACCAACAGGTGGGCGTATCAACGAAATTTTTATGTAAAGATAATTGGATCAAGAGCGAGTGTGGCACTGGATAAATTTATCATCATCATTTTTCCATTTACATGATCAGTATGTTCATTGATAGGTCAATACTTTCTGATTCTCAAGACTTCCCACGAAACGTCGAAAATTCCTGACTTCTTTTGGATTCCCGACCATCAGGAAAATATAAAGATTTCGGAAATTTTATAGCAGGACTGCCATTTTTTATTCATAGCAATCGACATTTTTAAAATTCGAAATGCTAAATATCGAAATGGATCGATTTTCGATTCGATCAATATTTGATTTCTACGTTGTTTTTTTCGCCATGAACGATATAAGATTTTCAACGGTTTATTTTTAATACAGGGTGTCCACAAGATAATGGCGCCATCTTTGAGAGATAGTTGCGCAACCAGATTTCGGAATTTCTTCAACGGAACTTTTTTCTTGTTGTTTTGATGTAAATAATTCCCTCCTGAAGTTTGGACCATTATTTCGGGGACACCCTGTACATAAAATATTCGATGTTATAGCGATGTCTCGATATGAACGACATTCGATTTTCAACGATTTTCGTCCCACCCTTAGCAACACAAGAATATCAGTCTGCAGCAATATCGATCAACACTGGCGTAGTACGATATTTCGACATTACTTCAGGATATTTTTTTATAAATCAATATCGTTTTGTAATATCGATTACCATAGAAGCAATAGTGCAATTCGTTATCAATCTATATCGTTCTTCTACATCAATCTCTCATTATCCGATAGCGATCAGTATCGAATTCTGATACCGATCAACATCGATTTCCGATTACGAGCTTATATCTGCGAGAGCATGCCATTCGATATTTATCGATATCAGATAATGACATCGATCATCATATGTTTCTCTGATATCCATGAATGTTGAGAACCGGTGAATTCCGTAAATCAATCGATAACTTTCTTCAACATCAGTCGATATATTGTTGTCCGTTATCGATTAATATCGGAAGGGAACGCTATCCGATAGCTATCATCATCGATAATCGGCGATATCTCGATTCTCGGGAACTCCAAACTCGGATGTTTTCAAAAGTGGGAACCAGGCCAGAAACCTGATCTGTTGCTGTGTTTAATTTTGTACCTTTTGAGCACACGATACCCAACACACACAAAAAAATCTAACAGTGATTCTCTGTTTCTACCATCGAAATAAAACTGAGTGCACAGATGTCTTAATCAATCCCATGATCATTTAGAGTAAGAAAGAGAGAAAGCGGAAAGAAGGAAGAAAAAGAAATTGAATGGATAACTAATTGATGAGTCACGCTGAATTCAGTCAAAGAAATCAAGATCTTACAGGAGTTCCTCTCCCCGCAGACCACCGAAGCCGTTTGTAATTAAGTCATCGAACAGATCTAACAAACTTTTAACACGAGTCTATTAACACTAGAAATAATAAAAAAAAAACCTCTTTTTCGGCAGTAGCGACACCTATCCCCTAGCAGAGGGCTACGCCCTCTATTTAGAATGAAGTGTAACGGTAATAATAAAGGTTAATTAAAATGTTTAAACTTACAATAACACCCTCACCTGACGACAGACACCAAAGGAATCCCACCTTTTCAATTCAAAACAGCTAGTTCATCCGAATTAGTAGTTACAGAATGCTTTTGACAAAGAAAAGTAGGTTAATTATTTATATTTTCTTACTGTCCACGATCAAAACTTTCACCTGTCTTTTATAATGCTTTTGTTACTGCCATCTCTTGAGACGTAAAGCAACTAAGACTGTAACTAGGAGGCGGTAACGAACAATGGCGAAGCAAGGACGTAAGCATTCAGAATAGTTTCAAAAATAATTGTGGTTAGTCCCTGCGTGTTCTTTTTCTTTCAAATACAAGTAATTTTGTTTTTAGTTGTGATAAACAGAGCATCGGTAGGTCGCATTCTGCCATTAAACTGATAGTATAGTCCGTCTGCTATATTGTCTCTACGGAAGAAAGCGATTTTGAAATAAACACACATGCTTCAAGTGTTATACTTTGTCATTGATAAAGTAAATCAAATTCCACGTTTCGCGTTCTCTTGTCCTTATTCTTCAGAGAAGAATGCCTTCTGACTTAAACCCACTAGAAAGTTTGCCCTAAAATATATGGTCTAGTACAGTATTTTCTAAGGTAACACAAATTCATCAACACCTGATGAGATATTTTTGTTTTAAGATTAATATTTAATTGTACAGAAGCAATGTTATTCCGCATTAAGCAATTTTATTAAAATATGAGCATTTTTCCAAAGTTCTTATGCATGAGTTGAGAGGTATGTTGTGTTGGGTTCTACAACTTCATTTTGCCTGAGCCAAAATTACTGGAAACGCCATCAATATATTCAAATTCAAAGTAAAATTTCATTAATTTTTCAATCAAAATATTTGAAAAATATTCAGTAGCTCCAATAGAAGTTCGGAACACAATGAAAGCAAACCTGATTTTCAGCGAAACATCATGACGTGGTATCAAATGAGAAAAATCGATTGATAGTAATCAATGTTGACATATTATACTATCTCTAAATATGTATTTGGTAAGGGTGTTCCGTTCTGAAACGTTCCGTAATTCCCTCTGTCCAGAATTTCGACTTTCCAGAATTCTGATTTGTTTAAATTACAGTATTCCTTGATTTCATTTCTCCGATCTCCGACTTTCCTTATTTCCTATATTAAGGAATTTCGAAATTCCGAATTATCTGAGCTTCAGGCATCCCAAAATTTCGATTTTCCGATATTCCACCATTACAAAATTCAGGAATTCCAAATTTCTGGAACTCCGATTTTTAAAAAATTCTGATATAGCTACTGGAATTCCAACATTTCGAAATTCTAAATATCCGAAGATCCGCCGTTCTGGAATTTTTAAAAAAGTGGTATTCTGATTCCAAAATCCAGATATAAATTTCTGAATTCCAAATAGCCTCTAGTATCAGGAGTTCATTGATAGCAAACATCATTTCTGTGAATAAAAGAATCCTGATGGTAAATAATGACGAAAGAAAGAAGTTAAAAAAAAAAAACAAGAATAACTTTATGCAAGTTGTTGAGTTTGCGAATTGAAGACCTGAATGGAAAAACATCCCAAGTCCACTTTTTTCGTATTTCCATTCTTTCTGTTCGTTGGTATCTACGTGCCAAGGGCTGTGAATTTGCATAAATATTACATCCTAATCCCACTACAGAAACTCTTTGTAATACAAAATTATTTCCGCTGAATAGGATAACATACGAAGACCTTGGACTGTTTTTCGTTCCTCCTAAAAAAATATACTTCGGTGGACTAATGATGTTTTTCAATTCAGGTCTTCAATTGTGAGCTTAAATATATTATACTCATGGTCTAAGAGCCGGTGTGGCTCCGCCTAAAAGAGACGCTTTATTTTCTCGCGGAGGCAACAGCGGGGATGTGTTATACTACCAGCAGTCAAAGATAGGGACGTGTAGTTCTGCTTGCCCGTGATTGCACACCGGTTCTTATGCCGTGACTACTTTAGATTGGAATTAACTTCATTTTTAAAGTAAAGTAAATTTCTGTAACATGTAAATCCAGAGCACAATAGCATAATTCTTAGATGTACTTATTATTGGATTCTAATACTGTCTATACAAGCGTACCACCCGCGAGCTAAAATTCGTAGTTTTACCACAGATAAACTATTCTGTGGTTTTACTTCAGAGAGAGAAAAAACAAACATTATTATCTTCTGGTAGAAAATGTTTTGAAAATTATAATATGGTGTATTGTTACTAATGTTTTGTGTCTGAAATCTTCAACTGATAATATCTTCACTTCTTGTAGAGAACTCGTCAATTAATGATTAAGGATGACTTGAGATTCTGGTTTCTAGACTGTACAAAACCTTCTGAAATCGAAAAGTTCTACACAATAGTAGTCCAATCAAATTTTTAGGAAACATGAGAAAATGAAGCTCGAAGTTAGAAAGTTCCAGTTATTGACAACTTCCGTGAAACAAAAATGATCACGTACTGTAACAAAATAAGAAATCCCATTAACCATTTTACATTACAATTGTATTATAACAATACGGGCTTGTATCCTTCTTGAATAAAGAAAAACACAGCTTTCTGACAAGGCTGATATATTATAATAATAAAAAAGGAACTAGTATTATTAAAAATTTGTAATATTAAAATATATCAGCCTTGTCAGAAAGCTGTGTTTTTTCTTTAAAATTATATGGGTATAAAAAGTGCATATGACGATTTCAACTGTAATTTTGGTGAAAACAGTGTTAATTATATATACCTTTAATTAAAATTCTATGTATGTGTAGTTTGTCCACTTCCAATAAATTCCAAAATTCTTGTTATTGACCTAATATTGCTCTTGTTAAAATTAGTTTATTGTAACTACTAAATTATAAAAATTATGAAATCGTATTCTTAATTTGAATAGATCAGAATGGACGCAACCAATTATTGATTCATATCATATAGGTCTATTTTCGAAGAGAGAGAGAGAGAAAGAGAAAGAGAAATGTTTAACAAATAAATTTCCATGCCAGTTTACAAAAGCAAATTAATTAGCGCTACAGCACTTAACTAAAAAAAACTAAAAGTTAAAACCCCAAAATGGGAAAGAATTCATATAAACTGTGCAGAGGAATACCAAGGAAATGAGACCTGCCCGCTATTCACAAGGAGACCGTTAATGAGATCAGATCGAAACCTACCCCCCTGAAATGTTATTAGGAGAATCAACGTCCTATAGAGAGGGTAATATACAATAAAATTAGCTGCCCATATAAACTGCAAAGTATTGAGAAAGGAGCTGGAAAATTGGTCGAAGTGTACAAGAAGTGTATTATTTATGATTCAGTCAACAGAAGTCACTTCTGCTTAACTTTCGTTCTAGAACGAATCATTGAAAAGTTATAACGACAACTCCTCGTCAGAGACATATTTAGGAGGTCTAGAAACCCGGAAATTATTATTTCTTTTTTGGAAAATCCATATAATTTTGTCTAGTTTTCAAAATAATAATAATAATTTCGGGAGGTCCAAAGTTTTAACTGCACCCCACGCAAGGAGCTCTGCTGTGTGAGTGGTGACACTACAACTCGGCACTGTTTCATTCTATGACCAAAGTAAAGCAAAAGTGATATTCTGCTGATTGAATCATAAAAAATACACTTCTTGTACATTTCAACCAATATTCCAGCTCCTATCTCAGTACTTTGCAGTTAATATGGGAGTTAATTTTATGTAGGCCTATATTACCTTTCCATAGCACGCAGATTATCTGCGTAAAATTTCAAGATAGGTTTCAATATTATCTTACTGACAGTCTCCTTGTCAGAACACAAAATAACACATAACAAGGAAGGAAAGACTTTGAAAGCAATGACCAGCGAATCTGAACTGAAAACCCGGATTCCAGATTCGACTCTCGTCTCCACCTCAGAGGTTAGGTCGAAAATTGTAACAGGATCATGATAATTATAGGCCTATATAAGATTTTTTCCCCCAAGGCGTGTGGGTCTGAAACGGTGCCCACACAAATCGTGATGCAATTGGAGAGCTGATATGAATAAAAGATAGTGACGATCACAGTGAGAGCTTAGGCTCTCCTCTCCCAACCCGTCTTGTCAGCGTGGGAGTAGTAGATCAACTCCTCCCTCCCGGGCGAGCCTCATCCAGTAGTGGATCGAATATGGTTGTGATTTATTATATATAAATATTCATATATACATTTGTACCCAACTTTTAAAAAAAAGAAACATATACGCACTTGTGAAAATTTGCGTTAGGCTACATAAATCCAGTACTTTCAACAACAGTGAAAATATTTTTATTATTGTGTAGATAATTGAATTTTTAAATAACGAAAATGAAAATTAATATTAAGAAATAACATTTTAATAGAATGTAAGTTATTTCCATCCCAGACAACGTTAGGTCTTCAGACCCTCAAAGTGAAACCTCATTAATAATTCTTGACTTGTTTCATGTGCGTGAAACCTGACCGTTTCATTGTTTTAAAAAAAATAATAAATAAATATAACCTTAGTAAGACTAATGGACACATCTAACTTCTTCTTTGCAATAAAAGACCACCAGTTTGTAAAAGTTGCATAAGAAAGACAGTACACCTTTTTCCTCCTTCTGCACGCTTTCTTATGCTATGATGATTAAAGTGTATGTCACTTCTGCGCATGTGTGTGGGTGGAGAATAGCACAGGTAGTACAAGATGGTTGTAATAGCGGTGCAGGGTGGGGAGAATTAGAAAGAGAAATAACCACTTATAAACCAGAAAGAAATTGGCAACGTTGCCCCCATGTTGGCACCTGTCTTTATAAGTCGTGTGTCGGCACGCGACATGGGGTCAGCTGGTCAGCGATAGAACGAATGATCACTCGACCGTGAAGGGAAATTACATTTACAAGAGATTTTCTGCTGTAGACTCCTACTCCTACAATGAAAAGAAAAAGGAATGGAGAAAAATACTATACTACGCAGGTTTACATTTGAACTCTCTTGGAAACACACCGGGCCGTAGGTAGGAGTTATTAAGTTTAGCGTCATGTCGGAAGAAAATCGCATCCAAGTTATAAACAGCTGAATACAACGAATTTTCAAATAGATTTGATTAAGATGCTCTAATCGTCCACCTAATTCCCCTCTCGGATTCCAGCTATTCAACAATTTGAATATATATTAGGGTGAGCCGATTTTTTTTTTAAGATACTGGGGTTCGAGTTGTCATCAAAAGTTGTGCATTGGTACCAAATAAAGCCATGCCAAATATGGCCGCCCTAAAACAATATTTAACCGGGCCCCTGGATTCCTAAAGGACATTTTTTTAATTTATTTTTTAAAATTTTTTTTTGCAAAACAAGGAAGAAGAATATTATACAAGCTTTCGCATTTTGAGCTTCGAATAATTATGAAAAGTTATGCATTGGTACGAAATTTAGTATGTCAAATGTGGCCCTTCTTGGCCGTCAAGCGTTTTTCGCCGTTTTCAAACTAAAATTTTCGCTGTCTCCGGGGCCCGGCTCAATATTTTTTGATCCGGTTGTGTTTCGGCGAACAAAGATAACGTAACATTCTACAACTTATGGACGCTACTAAAACTCAAATTAAAAAAAAAGAAAGAAATTGGCCATCTTGGGCTCCCCCCACAAAAATTAAAAAAGTTGTGTTTGAGTACCGTGTAAACACATCCGAATCAAAAAATATTTACCTAGGCCCCGGGGGCCCGAGAAAATGATAATTTTGAAAAGCGCCGATTTTTTAAAATGAAATTTGAGTTTGAGTAGCATGCAATAGTTGTAGAATGTTATGTTTGTTCGCCGAAACGCAGCGAGATCAAAAAATATCTAGCCGGCGAAAAGTTTTGTTTGAAAACGGCCAAGAATGGCCACATTTGACATGGCCAAATTTCGTACCAATGGACAACTTTTCATAACTACTCGACCCCAAAAATGTGGAAACTGGTATACTATTTTTATTCTTTGTTTTGCAAAAAAAATAATTGGGCCCTTTAGTGATCCAGGGGCCCGTTAATAATTGTTTTAGGACGGCTATATTTGGTATGGCTTTATTTGGTACCAATGCACAAATTTTGATGATAGCTCGAACCCCAATACCTGAAAAAAAAAAATTCGGCTGATCTTAATATATATTCACATAAAGAGAAACAAAGTATGTGTGCTAGTTGCAAGTTAGAGCTACCATATCTTTTTATTATTTCAAGTTAAAGTAAAAAATATTTTGTTGAAGAGTTAAAGACAAGTTTTGATATTTTCAAATTAGAGATATAAATACAATATAACATCATCAATTTAAGGCAAGAGATATTTTGTTATCTTTAAAGTAGAAATAAAAATATTTTTCCTTCTTGAAGTTAGTGATAAAAACATTATCCTTCAAAGTAGGACAGAAGGCATTTTATCTTCAAATTATGAGAGAGGTAACTTTATTATTTTCAATATAAGAATAAAATATTTTATTATCTTCAAATTAAGGTCAACTAGCTTTTATTATTAAATGACATTTTAGACTTTCATGACGATTGTCCATAATGAAAGATTACTATTTTTGGTTTTTACGTCCCGTATGTTTATTTTGTATTATGTCGACACAATACATAATACAAAATAAAAAATACATGATGTAAAAGCTGAAAATAATAATCTTTCTTGATTTACTGTGTTAGTGTTAATAGAATGGAAAATATTTAGATATTTTCAAATTAGGTCTAAATACATATCTTTGTTATCAATTCTGGCTAAACTGTACGTAATCTTCATTCTTTCAGCAATATGTGTTAATTTAAACCAATTTGCAGTGGTTTTGGATGAAGTAAATGAAATCTTCACCTGTTCATCTGAGAATACGATTGTTCTACGTACGCTTTCTGGCGAAAATAGATTTTTTATTATTTCGTAATTCTGTTGTCCTAAAAGTGCCATTAACATGCAGTTCTTATTAGTATCTGTGATTTTTTTGCTATGCAGAAATTCTCGAATCTCTCCAAATATACATTAATGTCTGCGAATCAAATGGTTCCATCCAATACTGAGAATTCATCCTACATATAAAGCATTACAAATATTACATATCATAATAAATAGATGTTTTTTTGTTTTGTTTTTTATGCCTTTTATGCTTATAAAGCTCAGGCCGGGATAAGAGAAGGGAAAGGATTCGGGAAGGTGTCGGACAGGACCATTGCAATAAATCGATATATTTCCTTTCTAATATAACTGACGTATTATTTACTTCAGTCTGCACCATCGAACTCTAAGTAAACGGTACTGGAGTGACTGTTTAGTGTTGAAAGATAGACGCCAGAGCAAATATTTAAACTCGTTTATCCACTTCCAGTCTAATCAAATGTGGACACAATTTTCAGTTCTAACTCAGTTTTATACGCTTCTTGTCGCTGTGATTTTATTTAAGTTTAAATTCCTGAGTTATTCATATAATAGTAAACCGTACTCTGCATATAATAGAAAATACTTCAAAAATAATATTTATGTTTTTTTGCAAGAATGAAGACATAAACCAAAAATGGGCCGCACAGCGATATTAAGTGTATAAAAGTGAGTTAGAACCGAAAATTTGGTCCATATTGGATTAGACTGGAAGTGAACAAACGAGATTAAATATCCTCTCCACTCTCTGGCTTCACATATTTATGAAATTTTCGATGGCAGCAGTCAGTCCAGTATCGCTTTTAGATAGAGGTCATTGGTCTGCACATTGATACCAAAAACTATAATACTGAAAACAACTTCGGAACGATAAAAAGTTCTTTGCTTACTTACTCAATTTTTCGTCATTCTTCTCAGACACTATGATTCTTTTTCCTTTCCTCACAAAATGGCTGTGTTTTCAATGTCAAATACCAATAGTTAACTCATCTACATTGACGTTCCAAAGTTAGGCTTAATCAATATAAATGCTTATTTATGTATAGGAAACAGTCTAACTGCTGCATCTGTCGGGAATATTTTTTGTGTTCCGGATATTTTTAACGGTAATTGAATTACTTGTTTAGAAAAGTGTGAATATTTTATTCTTTTGCGGCATTGTTCGTTAAATACAAAAAATACCTGATGGAAATAACATTTCTTATAGTAATAAATTGCAATAAATCCATGGATAAAAACGCTTAATTATATATCAAAGATAAATAAAATACAAAGAAGCATATCTTGTGCGATACTGCACTTTTGAAAATATATACAGATAGAGAGAGTGTAACAAAAAATATTTTATGTTAAATGCATATTTAAAAAGAGTTGTATAAATGCATAATGAATACTCTTATAAACAAACAAGTACTTATAGGTTTCTTCTAATGAGTCTATTGCAATAGGGCTCTGAGAAGTATTATTTCAAAGCATATCATAACGTAGCCACGTCCCGCGGCTCTTCACGCGCTTTTTTGAAAGTACAGGAATAGCTATCGGCACATAACAACATGGGGGCCATTTGAAAAATTGAATTTTAAAATAGGGACAACGCTGACAACTGGGTGCTTGGGTACACAGTATGTTTCGATTGTGTCGTCGAATATGTATACTCAAAGCTTGGTGCGGATACGTAGAACTGAATGAAAGTAGTAAATATTTAATTTTTCAATTGACTGGCAACACTGACAACTGTGGGACCTGAACCCTACCTCTATGACGCGCCCATAGTACGTAAATACGAAGTTTGGTCCTAATACGGTCAACGACATGGAAGCAATTAAAATTTTATTTTCGAAAATTGCTTGGTACTGACAATTGCGGCACTACAGAGCCGCCGTAGCTCAATGGTAAAGTGTTGGCTTAGCATTCGGGAGATCGTAGGTTCGATCCCAGCGGTCGACCATCCTGACTGAGGGTTTTCCAGGCTTTTCCCTCAGCCACACCATGCAAATGCCAGGATGGCTCCTTCAAAATAGGCAATGGTTGACACCTTCCCGAATCCTTTCCCCTCCCCTATCCCAGCCGGAGTCTTAGATGCGTAAAGGCCATAAATAAAACTCAACAACTGCGGCACTGGAAGTACCCACATGAACTGTCTCAGTACCTAATGCACATGTCAAATTTGGTATAAATCAATGTGGATACGCTCAACGGTCATAAATATGAAATCTAAATTATTTAATCGCTTGACAACCCTGTCAAACTACGGTACCTGGAGTGCCTTTATGACCTGTCCCAGTACCTAATGAACATGTATCTCAAATTTAGTGTAAATCAATGTACACGTGTGGATTTGTATTAATAAAGACATTTCTATAAGTTGAATTTTAAAATAGACTGGCAACGAGGGTGTTTGAGGTCGTGGACAACCCCAAACTATCTTATATTGTGTTGAATGATGTTTAAGCTAAGTTTGGGGCAGATACGGCATGGAAGAAGCTTATTAATGATTTTTTAAAAAGTTGGCAACCCTGAAGAATCTCACCTATACCAAAACCTATTTGCAATCTAGGGTTTAATTTATGTTGAATTACTTCTTAATCACCTACATAAATGTAATTGTTGCTTAAAGAGGCGTTAGCAGTATTACAAATTACTGTTCTGAAAAGAAAAAAACGAAGTTTAGTAAAGAAACGAAGCCTCACGTTTTTTTCCTAAAAAGAAACGGAAGTTTTAGAAAAAAAAAACGAACGGTTTTCTCTATTTACAACACTATTTACGCCGTTAACGAATTTTTCGGATTATCCGGTTTTTTGCGATCCGGAGAAGTCCCGGTCCCATTTGAGCTGGATAAACGGTCAGTCCACTGTCTAGGGTAAAACTTATCAGTGGCTTGCCTCGTTTCGAAAAAGAGAACAAGCAAGGACAAAACTTTTCGAAACAAGAAAGGAGAGAGACACGTTTTCGAGACGAGACGAAATATTTTCATTAAACAGCCCCATATCTCACTACTCTCATGAGCAAGTTATTCCATTAAGGGTCAGTTCTACAATCGACCGCTAACCTTCTAGTCAGCGCTGAATTGAGGCCAAGTCTGATTTTGGCCAATGAGAGTACGCAAAATGAGAGTTGGCCTCAACTTAGCGCTGACTAGAAGGTTAGCGGTCGATTGTAGAACTGACCCTAAGAAATCTCCGTATGTTTTTTAAAATATACTTTGTTAAATTCTGGATTGAATTGAATTGATTTATGGCCTTTGGGCATCTTTGGCTCGGGTAGAATGGATGATGATGAGTGAATTGGTAAAATGAAGAAAGTGAGAGGAACGAGAGAACCCGGAGAAAGCCCATTGGACGCCAGCCAGGATCGAACCGGGGACCCCATGCACCTTCATTTTATATAGGTACTATCGTGGTCGTTCTGCGAAATTTCATTGTTTCTTGCCACATTGTCCAGTATTTTATTAAAATATATTTTAAAACACTTAAGAGGGAAGTCTTTGTTCTTTCAATTCGGCGAAACAGGATTCGACGAAACAAGATGATACTGATTGACAATAGGTACAACTAGGCCTATAACAAAAGCAGCTACCACAAGAAAACATAATAATATGCTGCAGAATTGTAAAAAAGAAAAAAAAACTGTAGATTTAATTCAAGGAAGAAAAAAAGAAATATGAGCGAACAAATGAACATCTAAGTTAAATGTGTACATGATCTTGTATACCATATTGCGTATCAACAGTACGTGCTCAATTTTTTCAACACATGTTTATTATTGCCTCAAGTCAATTTACGTGTAACGTATGTTTTTATCCTGGAAAATGGCAGCAGGGAATTCAAATCAAGTATAAGGGGAGAAGAGCAGAAGCCCAGAAAGGTCTACAAATGTGGAAAACTATACATTAGACATCATCATACACCACTTAAATTGTTCCTTGAGAATGACACAGCCTATATTGCTACCAATGTACAGTAATTTTACATAAATTTGGGCGGTAACTTGAGATTATACATCTCCTTGGAGGAGGAGCTTTCTACATACGTCACATGGTCCGCCTTTCGCTTTCTTAGGGCAGCTGCATACAAATCAGGACACGGAAGTCTCCGTACGAGCCAGCCAGCCAGACACACACACACACATAGAGAGAGGGAGAGAGAAAGAGAGAGACAGAGAGAAAATAGGGGGAGACAAAGAAGGAGAGATGAAACTTCATTTTGTAAGCCACTTGGTCACATCCTGGGTCAAATTATAATAATAATAATAATAATAATAATAATAATAATAATAATAATAATAATAATAATAATAATAATAATAATAATAATAATAAAAACAATACCATATTAGAAAATATCTTTGCTTTACTTTTATGCTTATTAATATTTTTATTATGTTTTATCCTTATTAAATTAATAATATATGTGTTTTGTCCTTGCCCATCTGCTTTCGAAGTATTATATGTATTGCGCTTTGTTATCCAGTTACATATCATCATTCGAAACTAATTTCTGAACATATTATTGTAAAGTGATTAACTCTTTCAAAGTCTTTGTCACGATGTTGGATGCAGAATGTTGGATGTCTTGACCGAGTAATTATAGCAAAGTAACATTCCAAAATCAGTAACATTTTTTTAGTGAGTTATTATAATTAGTTGTTCTACTTTCCCGTAATGAAATATGTCTTGTTGACCAAATCACCAACTTCTTACATTTAAACGTTTATGTTGTGCGTTTTCTATGAGTAAATCAGTCCTCTTTGCTGAAGCTGAATTAATTATTCTTGTTATTTCAATGAATTGTTTTATTATTCTTTCCAAATATTTATTGGTTTTTGATAAAACACCTACGGACTTTCTACATTGTTAAAAATGTCCAGCACTTTCATTTCATTTCATTAATTCATCTTTTAAAAGGCGGAGCTAAGGCATTTCTTCCACTCACTCAGTCATTCTACACGATATGTATAATTGAACACTAAAAACATATATTATCAATTGCGATATGCATGCAATTAAAACCGAAAAAATGTTGAGAAGTCCGGTTCAGAAACAACTGATTCAAGTATTGCTCCTTTTGTATTATGTAGAAGCAAACAAAGTTCGTATGTTAAGCAAAACTGAGAAAGAAACTCACCAAAGCAAGGGAATTGAAATGAAAACACATTTCGAAAGTACAAGATGCTGTGCACACTCGAGATTCCTGTATTTGCTACGTAAACGTTCCACAGTCAACGACCAATGACATTCCAGATCGCGTATTTGGTGTCTCCCTACTGGTTGGCAACGTTAGTTCCCCTTGCGTGGTGTGACGAATTAAATTATTCTCATAGCAATACACTTGCACCAGGCTGCTTAAGTAACGAAATACGAAGAAGCAAGACTGTGAGCAAGACAAGCATGCGCCATAGTAAAGTGGTTGTGGCAAAATTAACGGGACAACCTGGTGAATCTCCCATTTTATGAAATACTTTCCTCTTCGTCAAAGAAAATTGGTCTTGTTGAGCACAAAGGAGCAAAATTATATTACTTATTTCATACTTGAGAGTAAGTGAAGTTCTTCTTTTACTGTATTATTAACAAAAGAGAAGGATTCTAGAATAATGTGGATGTTGTGCAATACTGCAACATTATCAGAACCCGCCACTGTTCCCATGGGTGACATCTATGACATATTCTAAGTAGAATATGATAAAACGCTCCACATGATACACAATTCGTATGCAAAGAAGAAAAGCTGTATCAGTCCTTGCACCATCGAATGCACAAGAGCTCAATATAGTGGCAGCATATTATTTGGAGTACTTTCCACTTCAGAACAGAATTCAACAGACCAGACAATTTTAATCATTCCTGAAACTTTGCTTCGTTGTCCAACTAGGTTTCCAACTTGAAGCCCAAAATCACTCTTTAAAAGGTAACAAAAATATATTTCTAGATAAATTATAAACGCTGCATTAGAATAAAATTATACGTTTTTAGACGTTAATTTTGATTAGTGTGGTAAATATTGGAAGTTAAAATGTAACGCCATCGATTTGACAGTGTTGTCAACCTGCTATAATATTTTACAATTTTCAAATGACAGTTCCTTACTTTGCATTTTACATAAAATGATGCTTACTATCATTATAGGGAATACAAAATATTCAATATTTTTTTTAAAAAAATCTACTTCTTAATGCCTTTTAATTATTTTATTAGGGTCTACATAAATTTAAATGAAATTGCATTAAAATATCTTAACTATTTTATTGAAAAATTTAGTATTAATCCACTTTCAAATGCCTTTTAATCATTTTATTTCAAAAAATAATATTAATCTACTTCCAAATGCCTTTTAATTATTTTTTTACAAAAACTTAATAGCAATCAATTTCTTAATGTCTTTAATTATTTTATGACAAAAATAATATAAATCTACTTCCTAATGCTTGTAATTATTTTATTACATAGATTTAATACAAATGTGCTTCTAAATGACTAACTATTTTATTTAAAAATAATATTAATCTACTTCCTAATGCCTTTAATTATTTTATGACAAAAATTTATTGAAATCTACTTCCTAATGTATTTTTATTATTTTATTGAATAAATTTAATAGAAATATGTTTCCAAGTGCATGTCTTTAACTATTTTATTACAAAAATTAATATTAATCTACTTCCATATGCCTTTTAATTACATTTTATTACAAAAATTTAATAGAAACCTACCTATAATGCTTTTTAATTATTTTATTACATAAATTTAATAGAAATATTCCTAATGTCTTTAACTATTCCTTAAATACGATAGAAATCAACTCATAAAGCAACAGTTAAGTACGGATCGATAGAAAACAGGAAACAATTACAGTTTAATATTCGCTCACCTAGTGTTTATTTACCGGGTATGTTATTATTATTACACAAAAGAGCGTGTGATAACAAACAAGTTACAGGTGAGCATTTGTTGAAAATGCTCTTTGAACAAGTATACCCCCACATTTACTGAAATCGGCAAACCTGCTGTTACACAGTAAGTTCCGCCGAAATCACGGCTTCTGCCCCACTGGAAGACCACTATGGAGTATGGACCACACTCCGTTTGGAGGTGTTAACGACTATTGTTTCAGGAAATCCAACGCAATAACCGGTCATCAAGAGAAGGAAAATTTTGGGTTTGTATTTCTTTTTTACAATCCACGCCGCACGTCTGAAACCTGTATTTTTATACCTTCTTCTTCGCTTTAATTTGTTGCTTTCCAAAAAGTTTTTCATGTGCAAATTTTGCTGTAACCTTAAATCTTTATGACTCTTTAGGCTGAGCCACCTGGGAGGTTCTTCCTCTTTCAAGAAAGCAGAGAAGTCGAAGGCAGAAGTATACGAGAAGCAGTAGCCCATATTAGAAAACCGTTAAATGTGTTTTAACTCCAGACATTTTATCCGTAAAACAGGTGCGTAAATTGCTTTGTCTGTTTTGGGGAAATAGCTTAAAACAAAAGAGTATTCTGAAACAGAAGGAAGCCTCGTAGTAACAAGCACGTTCTTCTAAACATAGATGCTTGACAAGCAGAAGACCTATAATGGATGTTTATTTACACATTGACGCTCTCTTTTTGGTCTTGTAGGTGCAATTGCGAACCCGATTGTTATTTCGGAATATAACGGTTAGGCTTCCTGAGCAAATTCTACAGGAAAATCTCAGCAGAAACAATATTCTCTTAAATGTGGATCCGAGAACACACCATTTACGAAAAAGGGACCTTCTAGACACCAAAAACCCAAAATGTTGGACGTCCGGGTCGGTTGTTCCCACGAAGAAACAGTACAGGAGTGTTTGAAACATCGATAACATCACTGATAAATCGAAAAGCGAACGTTATATTGAAATTCGAAATATATCGAACATTTCATATAAAAAATTCTAATATCGTTCATATCATAAAGACGGTGGAAATCGAATATCGTTTACATCGAAATATCATTGGCAATCAAATATCGTTCATATTGAATAAAACTTTTGGAAATCGAATAATGTTCGAATCGAAAAATCGTTCAAAATCGTATATCGCTCAAATTAATGAAACCGCTGGAATTCGAATATCGTCCATACCAGAAAATAATCGAAAATCGCTCAATGGAAATATCGCTGAATATCGAAAATCGTTTAAATAGAATCGAATATTGCTGTTATCGAAAAACTTGGATATCAGAAACATATTTCATATCGAGAAATCTAATATCGCTCAAATAAAAAAAAAATATCGTTGGAAATCGGATGACACTCATACTGAAATATCGTAGAAATCGAATATCGATCGAATAAAAAAAATGTTCCATATCGTTGTTCGATATATAGATATTCGATTTTTCGAAATATCATCGATATATTAAAATATTCGCATTACTCTACTGATGAGACTTCCCGTTCGGTACTAACCAATGAAGTTGCCTTGTTGTTACAGTAAATACTCACAGAACTATCGCGATGACCGCCAAGATCTAACTCTTTTGATAGAGCATCTGATTTGAGTATTTGTAAGCGAAGTTTTAGTGCATTTTTTTTTTCAGTATTACAAAATGACACTGGGAATATGTGTTACCTCAGTCTGTCTCATTATGACATTTTGAACGAAAAGAAAAATTGAAAATGTCTGAAAAAATCAACAATTTTACTACACCTGGAAACCCTGAAATTCAAAGTACAGAGATACAAGTTCCTTTTGTAAATAAATAAAATACGACTCGGTTAACATAGACGCTACTTTACAACCATCTCTGACAACGTGAAGTGCCTGACAGATATTGGTTTAATATTGAACAAAATGCAAAGTTCTGCTTGTCTTAGTGTGTATTGTACTAATTTTACCGGCCCATAGCGGTAATTTGCATATTTATGGGCCTTTATAAATCAAAGTTTCCAGAGTAATGGTTATTACGCTAGGTCACATTCAAATATAAATAAACTTCATAATGAAAAAAATAATTTGAGTTATGGCGCTACTGTCTTAAAGAACGTATACATTTTTTATTATTTATTTTCGTTTTTCCAAATGCTTTTGTGAGCGATATAGACTTCCAGAGCCGTAATGCGTATCATCAATCTTCACACACTTCCATAATCAGTTCAGTGTTCTATTATTCAACAATATGATTAGATATACCTAAAAAGATCAGATATACCTTTACCAATATTTATAAGGAACTTTGCAGGTGTATTTCTTGAGGGATACGTTTCACTGCTCAATGTCTTACAAAATTTCAATACACACGAGTCGAGATTTACGTAATTTAACGCGAGAGTGATATCCTATGGCGTAACTATAATGCCGCGGGACCTCGCGTTGCGCGGGGGGACAGGTGTCAAGGGAGCCCCACAGACGACATATGAGTAGGTTAAAAATGAGTTCATGAGAAACAGCAACAATGACATGAAAAGTTGACTTAAACTTCTATTTTAAAACTTTCTCAGTGTTTATAAAAGGGAAGTTTTGCGCCTGAACTGGAATTTGCATGTAGTCTTGAAAGATTCTCCGTTTTATAAATCTAGGAACATTGCTCTCCACAGTTGGTGTGTGGGTTTTACACGTTGCAAGAATTTGCTGAAATTGTATGTCATAGATGCTACTAGTCACAGCTAAAACGGGTTACCAGGTCAATCGGGCCATTCGGATTAAGTTTTGGACCGGGTCTATGCTTGGAACCCGGCCTGACCCGATAACCCAACTTCGACTCGGTGTCCCCTAGGGTAAAGCAGAATTTCTATTTATTTCCTTACGCTTGAACAGTATTTCTTTAAGGGGTAACCGGGACCGGAGGTCTTGCCCCCAGAATACGAAAAATACGACGCCGAAAGTTCCCAGTTCATTAGCGTTGGTAGACTGTGTCAATCGGATCAAGTTCCGGAGAAGGGGGTCTCCGGATCACCTATGTTCGGTTCAGATCGGGTCACCAAAAGTAAGCCTTGACAGGGGCCGTAAAAGTTTTTTGCAGGGATGCCCGACAATTCTAGTTATAATGCTGGTGGTATCTCTATACCTTTTCGTTAAATAGTTTACGTATTATGAAGCACCAGTATTAAATAAAAGGTTTAAAATCCGAAGGTCCTGGACCTCAGTCCAGATAGAAGGTGACCCACAAGGGTTTCTTTTAAACCACCTAATTCCATGTTTAAGCACATTGTTATTCTTCTAGATTCATTTTAAAGAAATAAGGAATATGTTCTTGGGGATAATGTAATTCTTTTTTATTTATTTATTGTCCGAGGTTAATATAACATATATAATGGAGCGTGGTACAGTGTTATGGATCATAAATTCTATGACCAAGCTCTTAATTGTTTACATCATTTGACGCCACAGGAGTTGTCAATGTAAGAATCTGAAAACTTGTAGATATTGTTCATATTATAGATTTTAATAATAACAGCTTATAATAATGTTGACGCAATGATAATAAGTACATAAAGATGGTGAGGGCGTGGTGGATTGCATTACCAATAAAGAAAATGTTGCTCTTCTTCTTACAGTCCTTCGTAACATGGAGACGGGGGGTTTCCCGAATTTCATAATCATCCTTCTTTGGTAATCTTATTACAAGAAACATCTCTCTCTTTCTCTAGCTCATCACTGTGATCTATCTATACGAGAAAGGACCACACGAGACTAGCACGTGGCCCATTGGCCATCTGCTATCACGGCAAACAAAACACTGACGTTGGTGGTAGACTCCGTTCGGCTTTGGCGTGGCTTCAAGGCACTATTTTAGAAAGAGAATATCCATTAAAAAAAAAGCAAAAAAATACCTCCTAACTCTCTCCTTGTCTACAGAATATGGATTCCCTCCTGTAGCCTTCAGCGATACAAAGAGCCACCTTCTGGCTTCCAAAAGAAACCAAGAAAAAAAGAAAACACAATTGAGTATCATCATACATCGAGAAAAAAGATTCTGCACAACACTTCTTTCAGAATGAACACTTTGGTTCCCCCCCTTTCCAACTTTGGTAGTAAGATTGCGTTCAACTATATCTACTGACGCACACATAAACAGAGGAACCATCCTTCTTTTACTAATGAAGCCTACAAGACCTTTCTTGTAAAGGTCATAATGACTAGCTACACGGTTATAAAACACGCTGGCCACTACCAACAAGACCATGGGCTCCTGACATTTAAAGTGTAACTTCATCAGCAGCTCCGGCGGCTTTTCAAAACCTTCATTTTTTTATTTTATTTTTTCATTTCTACTTAATTTTCGATTCATTGCTTCTTCTTTTTTTTAAGTTGTTCTTCTTCTTCTTTCATCCTTTTGGGGTTTCGGATAAGTTTTGTGTTCACATTATTCGTTGTACTTGTAACACTTCATGTGTGGTAAATATAATGTATCACTCTTCATATTCTTGTTGTTTTTCTTTCCTTTTCTAAAACCGCAGTCGACTTCTTCTATCGTCAAATATCAGAAAATTTATTGGCTGTTGTTTTAAAAGCCTTTCTTCTTTTGTTTTTGTTATGTTTTCGTAATGCTTTTATTTCGTCTTCCCTCTTTGAATAAGAACACTTTTTCATAAGGTTTGATGATTTTATGAGCAAGTGAAAGCAGCTGTTGAACATCAAGTATTACAAAGATCTTAATATTGTAATAAATCAGTGATCTGTGCCTTTATCTGAATGACCACTCCCTCATTTTAATTGATTTATGTGAGTCCACATTCATATTATGCGAGTAGCCCAATACTGTAAAATGTAGTAGGGTAATTTGGCGTTATAGGTAATTTTGCATTATTACATTTTATAAGCTTGTTGTAAATAAACTTACTGATGTAGGATTCCACATTTGGCACAACAGATAAAGTGGCATGTTCGCTTCAAGTTGTGCTGCCATTGTGATCTTCCGCGATGAGATCAGTACACCGTGTTACGTTTTAGGCCTATACAAAAGACTCGAAAATTACCTCACATTCTTATCCTATAGGGAGTACGTCTAACTAACTAACTCTATGGCTTATGGAACTCGCAAGTTCATCGCCGCAGTAACAAACGTTCGCCATTGGATTCTATCCTGGGCAGTATCAAGCCAGTTTTCATCACGAACACGTACTTCTCGAAGATGGCATTTTCTAGTAAATAAGCAAATTATTACTCACTTTTAGACAGAAAATCTCGATGATCTATAAGAATACGTGCTGTTTTCAACAACAGTCATTTAGTTTCCAGAGTTTGGCTGAGGTTTTGATACTCGAGAGTTTTCAATTATGCATTTCGACCGTAGTGGACCCTGGCGGTAAGCAGGACACTTTCTGGAAAGTTACTATGTCATTTTTTTTCCTATGGGTAGGGCGCAGAATTCGATGAACTGTCATCTTCTGTCTGAAGATTTCAGAATGTCACCTCAAACTGAAGTCACCGAAGGGTCGTAGCTAAGTTCGTAAAGCGCTGGCTTAGCAATCGAAAGGTCCTAGGAACGATTCCAGCGACTCCCTATCCTGACTCAGTTTTCTCAAGGGGTTTTTCTCAGTCATACTAGGCAAATACCGGGATGGTACCTACTGAACAGACCCGTGCCGACTACCTTCCAACATCTACTCCCCCACCATATCTCGGCCTGAATCTGAGATGCCTAAAGACCAACAATAAAATCAAAATTTAAAGCCAAACATGTAATTTAGATTTTGTGTTATTTGGTAGTTTGGCGTTTTTACGTTTATTTGTATTTTTTCGCTTTTAAGTGATTATGACAGGACCCTTGATAGCAAAGCTATAGCTAAAGGAACCTTATAATCCCGCTCAGGGTGTCCGTCTGTCCGTCCGTGTCCAGAAATCAAATCTCAGGAACTACAAGGTATAGATAGGTGCTTGAGGTGTCGTTGGAAAGGTCTTGTCTAGGTTAGCTCAGAGCCACCGAAAAAGTCTCGATTCGTACAGTAGTTCAGTGTTGGGAACCCATTTAAAATCAATGGTTCAAATTGTTTCAGTTAGGCCTAGCTGCACCAAACTTAGTATAAACATTATCCGACACTATAAAAATCACTGAGAGGGGTCTACATTCCCAAGCACCTCATTTGCCAGTCTTGCCAGCCTATTTCCTATATTTTTTCAATTCTTTCCAATAATTTAGACATAGCAGCACCAAACTTAGTACATACTGTGGGTGTTCCCGTTCCCAAGGCACTCCGCTGTTAGTGTTGCCAACTCGTACCCAAAACATATCTCATGAACCACAAGATATGGATGAGGTGTTGTTCGAAATTTGTTGGCTACACTAGCTTAGACTCGCCGGAAGAGTCTTGATTGGTGTATTTGTTCAGTGTTGCCAACCATTAAAACGTTAATAAATTGCTTCCACTCAGTTAGATCTAGCTGCTCCAAACTTGGCATAAATATTATTCCAGACAATAGGAAAAGTACTGTGGGTTTCCTCGTGCCTAAACACTGCAATTGTCAGTGTTGCCAACCTATTTATACAAAATAATGCTTGCATGGCTATCAATGGACTGGAGCCTTCGAGATTGTTGGTAGTATCGCAGCTCTAATCTACTAACTCTTACTTTGCAACGTTTTTCTTGTTTGTGTAACTATTTACATGGTTAATACATGCTTTTCTTTAAAAACAATATATTCTTAAAAAATATATATCAATATTCAAGCAAATGCTGAATTGTATCGCGTTTAATGAAAGACAAAAAAAATATTTTGGTTTGTTTTAAAAATCTGGTAATAAATCCACTGGCTACAAGTAATTTGTGTACAAAAATCGTCAAATTCGGAAATCATTGTTCTGTGCGAATTTCCTTTACATGAAAGATCCTGTGTATAGAGATCCACAGAAAAAATGGCTGCTAGGGTGATCGGGAATCAAATAGATTCTCCAACATTATTCTGATTATATCAAATATTACTGCTATGTATTTTAGGATCATCAAATCTTTTTAATATACGAGGGTTGTTCAAGGAAAGAACTAACTTTTATTTTAAAGTTTGTTTATAAATACGTGGAAGAGAACCAACAGTGCCGGTACCTGGCAGGGTCCTTGGGCATTACTGGTCTGGTTGTTTTTAAACCGATTGCTAATTACAGAAACGCAATAGAGTGCGTTGAGGACCTGTAGCGATTGGTAGTTACCCGATCATGAAAGAATTTGTAGAGCATCAAGTATATGTGAAATTCTTTGTCAAAGTGTTCAAAACTTTACAGAAGTCTTTGAAATGTTGTATGAAGTCTATAGAGGATTTTCTTAGTCGAACACATTGTTATGAATACTACAGACGTTTCAAATCTGATCCAACCTCCACCGAAGATGACGCAAAATACAGACTGAAATACTGCTACGTGAAAAGGCGGATTGAAGTCATCCACTCAAACCGACGTCTCACCATGCGTGAATTTGCTACTGAACAGAACATCACTGCTACCTCCTGCCACACGATTTTGACACAAAAATTGCAAACGTGACATGTTACTGCTAACTGTACGTCTTTTAACACCCTATCCAAAATACGACCGTGTCAGGACATGTGAAGTGTTGTTACGGCTGATGAATGCTGACCCAAATTTCCTAAACCTTGTGACGATTTGTGATTAAGCATGGGCGTAGGGGAACGATGTGAAAACGAAGATCCAATCATCAGAGTGGGGCGGACAATTCTCACCACGATCCAAGAAAAGCACAAAATGTTAATCGTCTTCTTTGGCTAGCAGGGAATTTCGTAATAAGGTCAGATGATGCACGACGTTGCACGTTCCCATTCCTCGTTCGTCGCCTGCGATTTTTTGGCAACGCACCAGACATCTGTCGTTTCAAAACCTCTCTACTCCCTGATTTAGAACCAATCAATTTCTTCTTCGCTTTGCTAAAATTAACGCTCAAATGTCGCAGATCAGATTCCAGGCCACGGAGGAGATCCAGGAGAAATCACTACGGAGCCTTCAGACCATTCCAAAACTAGAGTTCCACCAGGCGTTCAGAACTGAAGAAAAGCTAGGAGCTGTGTGTGCAGGGAGGGGAATACTTTGAAGGAAAAAGATCCGGTTAATTAGTTAGTATTACCAATTTCTCCATTTAAAAAATAATAATTTCTCTTGTATTAAACTTTGAGTTACTTATTTTAGAATCGCGTATCATTCCTTATATTATCGATTGTTTTTATTTATTTATGACTATTAGACATCTTTTATCTAGGCCGAAACAAGGTAGGAGAAATGATGTGGGAAGGAGTTGTCCAGGTCCTATTTGGAGCTACTATCCCGCCGTTGGGTTGGTTTGACTGAGAAAGAAATCTGGGAAACCTCAACAGCATGCCCGGTCGCTGAGATTTATCTCAATTGCTTCGGAATACGAAGCGAAAGCTTTATATTAACTGAGCTATGAGCAAAATGCTGTCATATGCTGGTGGTCCGATATCTGGATTTGTAGCGGCTGCTATTACACTTGAAGTGGTTCGAAGGTGACTGAACGGGTGGCGTCCACCATATGAGCGGTCAAATGACGTCAGCCTAATCAATGTATGGATTGAAGGGCCAACTGGACGGGATCATGGTGGTATGCAGCAGGTGGCTCGAATACTAGACCCCACTCATTTCTCAACGCAGACTCAAACATCGAAAGTAATACCACTTCACCGCACTGTCACCAGCAATGTTGCCAATTTATTGCCTGAAGAGGCAGGATGGGAGAGAAAGATCAACGAGCAGCCTTCATAGCTGTGACACAATATTCAATCATCATCCCAGTAATCGAATGCAAGCCTATATACATGTCTTTGCTTCGTAAACAGACTTCGTAACATCAAAGCAATATTGAAATAAGAGTCGCTCGGAAGATGCCTCTATAGTGTACTTGTAAAATTGCGAGCTACAAGTCGGAAAGTTCCAGATTCCAAACCCACTGAAGATAGTTGAAAAATTTGCAAACTAATTCCTCTATCACCAAAAAAGGCAATAGACAAAGAGCAGCTAAATATTCATACTAATAGACAGCAAGCATTGCTAGTAACCTATTGTCAAAGAGTTCAATGCTCCGTTTTAAGAGGTAAAAGCTGGAAAAAGTGTTATTTTGGTTGGGGATTTAGTGTGTGGAAGTTGTAGATTTGGTGGCTCGACGTCGCGTCGGCTCACCCTGCTCAGCAGAACGGCGGGTTCAGTGCAATATCCGGTCTTTGAGCCGACGATGGCCTTCTACTGAATTTCGCTCATGGGGTCGTTTCTATCCATTACATGAAACTTTAACATATTTTCGAGGACCATGTTAATTTTCACAGAAACCTAACCTCACCGCATTATACTGTTCCCTTCCGCAGATAGCATTATTCACTTCATTTCGACTTTTGAAGGTCCTTGATCGTTACACTGCATAATGATGGTCTTCATATGCAATTGATACTGTTGAAAGATTAACTACGTCTGTGAAAGGGAACGAGAAGCAATAGGTATACATGTGATACTTCAAATTCTTAATTACTTTCGGCAAGTCGTTTAAGCATAATTTGAAAAATGTGGTCGTAGGGCACTGTCTTGAAGAATACCCGAATTACGAGTTTCCAATCTGATTTACTGTACAGTGTGATAACACACTTTTCTCTATCAGTTAAGCAAGAATTAATCCAATGCTAAGTGTAGTGAAAAGATTGACAGCAATTTTGTTCTTTCCGAATACATGAGATTATTTCCATATATTATTACTGTTGTTAGGAACTTTTCGGCATCGTATCTTTTGTACTCTGGGGAATTAACACCCCTGCTCCCGGTCACGGCAGCTAGAAAGTCTGTTGGAACACAACAGTGTATAATAAGTAAAGAATGACATCTCTTCTTCCCTTCCGGGTCACCGGGTCAGACCGGATCCTAAGCATAGACCCGATGATCCGGTCCAAAGATTGAACCGAATGACCCCTTGACCCGTCTCAGCTCTGAAAGAAAATGCATAGTTAATTCGGGTATACCTCAAGAAAGCGTCCTAAAAGCACATTTTAATTACATTATTTTCTTCAAAATAAAATTTTAAAATTCTATAAACCAGTACATTATTTTGGAGTTTTATTCTTAAGGATACTGTCCTAAACTGAATTTGAATTTTCCCCAAGGTTCTTTCGGTCCATTTGCAGTACTTTTCAGGAGAAGGAGAGTTTAACATTTTCCGATGAAGTATACACGAATATCGAAGTAAAAAACATTCAATAAAACTATAAAAGTTCATTTATAAATAAATTTCCCACGTTATATTTGTCGTGAAGTTTTGGTTAATATAGTCCAAAATGCCATCCCATTGAAAGGTTTTTATTGTCGCCATGCAAACAATAATTTCATTTACATAACTAACAACATTAGTCGGCCATTGACACGAATGGCAGGCAGCAGCCATTGACATAGAGAACTATGAGATCAAAACAAGACATTCAAAGGTAAGATCGACGACAAATTTATTTATGAACTCATTTTGATTCAAGTAGTGTCCATGAAATAAAGACACTTAAAAAAGGGAGAATCATTCATTCATTCATTGATCCACATAACTGGTACATCCTCCAATGTTACTGAACGATACACACAATACCCTTCCATGCCTCGCATGTAAAAGGAGTAAGAACCGGGAGCTGTAGTCAGACTGGTCTAGCCAGACAAACAATGACGTTAATATTTTCTTCTTCGATGTCCCTATAAAGAAACAATAAAAACTCACTGCTACCACTTTGGTACCTACATTGTAATACGTAAAAGGCCTCACCCATAGAAGACCAAGTGGCAATGTTCCAGAAATAATGCCACTTCTTTTCCAGAAGAGGGAGCCATTGTCGATGAAGAGTATGTTGTTTGCCCCGTGTCATTGCTACCTGCGATCTTCTTTTGTCCTGTACGCAAAACAATGAAATTAATATCCAGAGCAATAATACCAGGAGGACTAAGAAGGTATATAGACAAAGGATGGAGTTCCAGGAGAAGCAATAGGGGGAAACACCATCGTTTTTAGGCTGAGTATAATATGTGTGTGTGCGTGTGCGACATATGGAGCACAGAGAAGTCTGTCATGCAGGTTCTTCCACGACCATTGTTTTGTTGCCCAGTCGAACGTAATCTGTTTAATACCCATGGGCGTTCGACACGAGTGTAGTGGTTTTGGAGGTTTTCCTTCCTTTTTTTTTTCTGTTTGGATGGCTTCTCCCGATTCCTCGTATGCCAGTAGCCGTGCACCTCAAGGGTTTTCCACGGTGTTTTTTTTTTATTTTACCCTTTTCTGCCTTCAATATCCACTAGCACGCCACCGTATATTCGACTTTTTTTTATATGTTTCCTAACTTCATTCAATCTTATTTGCAGTGTTACTAACTCCGAAGTATATTTACTACAATAATCTATAATATCATAATGCATGTTTCACTTGCTTGTTTATTGTAGTGCATATCCAAACCTATAACAAATAAACTCCTTCTACAATGAATAATAATAATAATAATAAATCAGTAGTTAAAAACACGTCATATTAACGTCCTATCAACGAAAACAAATTTTCGTTGGAATACAGATTGAAATTCAACGTGTTTTCAACATGCAAAAGAGGACACAAAATAATAGTAAATGGCATTCAATTAGCTTTTAATTACAAAATTTTATTCCATTAAATTAGAAAGAATCCCATGAAACGAAATCTACACCATAGTTGAAAATAACAGTTGATTTCACGTTGAATTAACATCTTTTGGAGAATATCTAGTATATGTTGAAATATGATTTAAAATTAAACGTACTTTTTTCAACCAAAACGGTTAATCAACGAAATAAACAAAAAATCAACGTTCAAAACACGTTTATGTGCTACTGGGGGTCCATAAAGAACAGATATATTCTAGGAATAAATGCTATAGATTTCCCCGTGGGGATATGAGACAATTCTTTGAATATTCTTCGTGTATGGGTAGAAGAATCTACGAATATCTGAATATCTTGCAGGGTGGAAATGTGGTAGACGTATTTATTCCCCGATAGTCTAGGACATTATACGTATATTAGGATCTTTATATGATATTCCGTGGACATCCTGCTCCCTTTGGGGGAAAAGCGTGCTCGCCGAGGGACACCATCCCTCAGACTAGACCATAGCTGCCAGGACAGCTTATATAAAGAAAACAGAAAATATATTAATTAATAAAAACCATTCACTTCAACTTCCATTAACCAAATCTCATTCAGCCCTGTCTAAACTATTTGGAAAGTTTACCTCATATCCAGATAGCATGCCAACTTGAAACAAGGTTGACAGTCACTTGGTTTGAGCTTGCCAAACCTTATACTGTGTCGAACTTAATAAACAATCATGAAATAAACTTGTTAGAACAACGAAGTGGCTTGGCTGTTATAACTAACCTAATTCAAGCTTGACGGAACAAGCAGTTATGGGAGCAAGCTTGTAAAACTTGAATTTTATTTGAATTTTGCTTTATTGCACTTGTGCTGTTGCCTGGAAATACTGAATCCCCATCATGTGCCAGGACTGCGTTGCCGTAGGCTAATTTTCGCCAACTCCCAGTTCTTTCACTACAGGCGTCTCCTACGATCTCACGAACTAAGTATAAATAGCGTTTGAAAATCAAGCTAGGGCTTGTGATTCCGTGGTCTGGTGACTACAGCATCAGATTGATGTGCTAGTGGTCCTCGGATCAATTCCCATCCCATTATTATTGTCGTTTTTGTCCTGTCAAGGCTATTTCAATCTTGATTCTTGTCAACTAGATTTCTTGATCCAAGCTTCTTTAAGCTTTCTTGGCTTGATTTGTTAAGCTTGCACTTAAGTTGTCCCACTTGCCAAAGTAAGCTTGAATCACTTTAAGAGTCAGGTCAAAATTTATATGTGGATATATTATTGAAGTAATTATCGAAATGACCTGAATCGATTTAATTGGGATATCAAAATAATTGAACAAATGGAAAATTGAATAATTATGTAAAATAATATTCGAATTATATTCGTCGAGCGATTCGAAGATTCGATTCAAAGAACAAAACGGTTCTTCCAAGTAAGAAAACCAATATGTGAATATTGCAATAAATGGATTTCGGAGAATCTGGAAGACATTTATTTAATATTTCAATAACAAAATTTAAAGTACTTACACAGTAATTTTAAACAATTTTGAATATAACCTAATATCGGGTTGCTATATTTCAAAAATGAAAATATGGGACGTTACCAATTTACGAAAATCTATGAAATGTGAAAAATGAAACACTTTAATTATCTTCCTTGCGTTAGAACTACGTCAATTTTATGTCCAACACTCTGCACTTAAGTAATCTAAAATTATCATGGAAGTAAGAATATAATAGGACTAGTAACAAGTCAAAATTTATGGGCCGGAAGAGCGCCTTGCTGCCATGTTGAATTGACCAAAACATTGCAACTGGCCATAAGAAGTAATGTTAATGGAGACATTTTTAATTACAAATTTTAAATTTATGTGAAGGTTGCGTCTGATGAAGTCAACCAAGAGGTACGTGTGAGGATAAACAGGTAAGCAATATTTTATTCAATAATAATAGTGAAATAATATCTGGTTTCAAGATTTGAATGATCACTGCTGTTGAGAATGAAGTGTATTGCAATAACACTTATTTTATAATAATTAGTAGTTAAGGACAAATTTAGATAATTAAAATTTATTTGCACATTCACAATATCGTCTGCTTCCTTTCCAGGAAGTATGCGCGATCCGCCGTGTTGGAATGACAAACTGCACTCTCAGCCGTCCCATTTTTATAACATTGAGTGAATTGCTTGTTACTAGTCCTATCATATTCTTGCGTCCATGAAAATTACAAAAATATTCCCTTGTCGATAAAGATAAGGAAACACGTAGTCATTGTTGCATAAGGATTTAAAAAAAAATCTTCAATCAGTAATACAAAAAATATATTTTTCCATGTCATAAGTTTTTATATTATTGACATTTTTAAGCGTTTCCCATTGTTGCACTTCTTGGTTTTATTAAACAAAGTATCCTTTTCTTCTTCACATTACGGTGAGCAAAAAATTACCAAGAAATTCAGTCAGTGCAGTGGTTTAAATAATGAAGCAGGAGCCAGATGGAAACAAAGAGTATTACCGGCAACAATAACTTAAACACTGATCAACAACACGCTTTATCTCTGGTCCAATGAAAGAGATGTTTCGTTTAGTATGAAGGTATTAAATTCTGAAATAGAATTAATTCAAGTAAAAAAAAAACTTTTTTGAGCTGCCGTATTTATAAATAAGAGAAAATATCATTTTGTGGAAAGAAAGGAAACGATAATTATTCCCTTTATTTCTTCTTCTCTGGAAACCAAGACATTTATGCTTTCCAAGGATTATTTTCGGGACACCGGGACGCAGATTCGATTCCGGTGCGATCCGGGATTATCCGGAACTAATAGCACCCCTAGTCAGCAAACAGATATTTTAAAAACTTGTAAGTTGACAACACTACTATGGAGCCTTTTGTAAAGCACTTTGCTAAGAAAAAGCTCATCATTTAAGAATCAATCCCGGAAGGTTCTTTTATTTACGCTGCGTTACGATCGCTTCTAGGCCTGTTGCTGCAGCGAAACGCGTACTCGTTGTTGCACACAGACACGCTCAAAGTGAGATTTGTTTACTTTCAATTCAATCGATGCGATATAGGACAAGTAGTTTTTCAAGAGGTATTGCGTGTGTCTTTCTGAATAGACGATATAATTGGATCCAATCCATTTACGAAATTACTTGTTCCTCTCCCAATGTCTCTGTCTTTTGTGCCTATATGCCGATGGGGGTAAAAGAAAAAGGCGAAGGTGCATCCAATCATGTCTATAAGTACACGTTGTATATGTGCAGATTAGGTTCCAGTAATCTCAACCACAAATACACTCGTAGTTGGAGACGAGAAGGCGATGTTTAGTGTTTGTTCAGTGTCAAACAATCAGGCAAAACCATTGATAAGGAGGGACGTAATTGCAGAGTACTAGCAGAAAAGTAAATAGACAAGTGCTCGTGACGAGTACTATCACGGTTTCTATACGGCTCCACTGTTATTAATTTCCAGCCCTTTTGCCTGGATGCTATCATGCAACTGCATGCAACAAGAAAAATCAGAAACCTTTCATTAATTAATTATTTGTCTGAAATTATTTTGAGTCTTTAGGCATCTCAGACTCGGCGGGATAAGGAGAGGATGTTGGAAGGAAGTCGGTTAGGGACTAGTTAGTAAGTACCATGACTGAAGAATATCCTCAGTCAGGATGGTCGACTGCTGGAATCGTACACAGGACCTTCTGATAGCTAAGCCAACACTCTACTAGCTGAGCTATCACAAACCCTCTGGTCCAGTGGTTACGATTGCTAACTGGGTAGGCTCTGCGATGGTGTAGTGAGTTCGAGTCCCGCTTCTACCGGCCATCCTCATTTATGTTTCCCATGGATTTTTCAATGTTATCAGACGATTGGCAATATGATAACTAAACCTTAGTCCCCGGTCGATAGCATCCCCACCCTTGCCCCCAATAAATATTGTTGGCTAAGGTACGCAAAGAATCAGAAATTTGGATTTATTCATGGCCTTTATGGATCTCTGACTCAGGTTGATGTGACATGTGAAGCGTCCCTGATGGCTTTACGCCATTGCTAACTGTACAGTCCAAATTATTAATAATAATAACTATTTGAAATCAAAAGGTGAGTCTATCAATTCAGCTGTTAGCTGTAAATGAAGTCCTTGTCACCTGGCCTCCTTTTCAACCTATCATAAAGCAAGTTCCGGTGTCTTCTTGACAGGTTTCCAAAAAAAAAAAAAAAAAGCAGCCCTTCAGTCAACTTACAAGAAAATAGTAACAGATGACGCTGGTCGCATTGGTTTATGAAAGAAATGGTCTGACAGCGTCGAAAGGAGGGCAAGTGCGGGTGGAAGAGCTCTGTTTCCCCCTACCAGAAAAAAGTATATAGGACCCCCTCTTCCCCAACCTGATCCACCCACGTGTCGTCTGTTTATTACAATGACGAAAATTATCCTTAATTTTTGTTCAGAAGAGAAAAGAAACACACGTCTGTTGCAGGTGCAAGTCTACTGCAGAACCTCCAACTGAAGAAGCCGCTGTAGGAAGGCCATCCAACTAAAATGATCATTGCTGAACTTTGTGGTATTGCCGTCATGTTTTTATCTGTTTACACCATAATCGCTTTAAGCGGATATAGGTAGGTTAGGTACCTGGGTTAGGGTGCAAAACAACACCTGATTTTCTTTCTTTCATTCATGGGGTTGATTTGCTATAGTTGCAACAGCTGTTGAGGAACGTTCCCAAAAGATAAACTTCAGGCCGATGCTGTAATATTGTACAATAATGGACACACACCTGAATCTTCTATCGTCATTTTGGTAACGGACTAATTTCATTCACTACGCTAAACAATCTTCCAATAAATAACGTTTTGAGCTTTCTTTCTATTAGTATTGAAGCTAAACGACGACTAACTCTGAATGGATATAGCATTAGCACCTCAGAAGGACATTCCTAATTCAACTTCATATGTTAAAACCGTAAAAGTAATTTTAAAGGCAATGGTTTATCTCAGTATTTCCTGCCACGGTTACTTCTTGCGAGTTCAAAACAATGGGTAGATATAACATATTTATGGACACTTCCTGAAGTTTATGCATTGTTTTGTGAATTTGAATTTATTGTTCATGTTTGACAGGCCGTGACAGGACAGGGGAAAAGGTGCGGAAGAAATCGATTAGAGCTTAAGTTGAAGGTGTCATCTTGGCATTTACCTGGTGTGACTGAGGATGATCGACCACTGGTATCGAACTCGGAACCTTCCGAAAGCAGATCCAACGCGCTACCAACTGAGTTTTCGACCACGATTATCCATAACTCTCTCGTCTCCTTCCAATACATAACAGAGGTAAAAAAACAAAACAAAAAAAACTGAAATCTGTTTAATTCCTAGATGTGCTTCCTCTCTCACACTTATCAGCCCATCCATATGCATTCTCTCATGAGACAACCCCCCCCCCCCTTTGGCATTAAAAAAAAAACTTCCAGCCTTCTCACAAACTGACATTGTTTTGAACTAATGCGTTGCAAATAGTCATTTGTAAAAAGATACATAGTTACATATTCAACCCCTCAATATTATAACACATCATAACGACGTCCTTCCTTCTTCGGGACACATGTCACTTCCTTTCACACGGGTCAAACAGCTAACCGTTCAATGTTCCTTCAATAGTGAAAGAGGAGGTTCCGGGAGACAGGAACGTAGAACTAAAAAAAAAACGTGCGTATTATACGCTAATAATCGTTTTGACGTCATCTACGTTTATACAATTTTCATTCATATAAGACTGGGTTTGCAGGAAGTAGAAACAAATGTTACTATAGGATACTTCCCGAATTCCCACCCGCTTCTCTCCTTTGTACTCTATCCTGATAGAATCTTTACTCTTTTACTACCATGAGTTTCAAGTAAAAAACAAAATTATCAGTGTTGCAATCTTTTAAAATAAAAACGTTAATAATTGTTTTTTTTTTTTTTTATAAAACTGGGACCCTCAAAGTAACGTGTTGACAGGAACTGTTCCTTACTGCCTACATCATTAACAACTAAAGAATGAATGTCTATAAATATCTGACTGCAAATAAGGAGTCCAGAAAACAAAGGATACAAGTGACACTAACAACAGGGTTTCCGCCAGAAATTTCAGTTTTGGGGAGGTAAAGTCAAAATTGGGAGGGTGTAAGCTGGAGTTTTGAATGGTTTCTATTGATTTTTGAGTGTAAAAGTGTCAAAGTTGGGGTGCGGTGCTTTTGAGAATTTGGGGGGTGACACTCCCCACAAGGAAGGGGGGGGCTGGCGGAATCACTACAGACGAATATAAAAGACTACCTCGAACTTTATTTTATTCGTGAATATAACTTGTATACCTTAGCTTCTAAAGTAAACAAATAACATTATGGAAAAATGTTCTTAATTTGGATTAAGAGCCGTCTGTTTATAATCCCTTAAATTTAGCATCCTTTCGGGTATTAATCAGCCAATAACACACAGCGTCTTAACGAAAGCCAATAAGAAGAAACTGACGTCAGATTTTCCTTCAAACACCTTCGATTTCTCGTCCGTTTTTAATCTCGTAATTGATTTCAATTGAATATTTTGTTTATAATCTTTAGGCATCTAAGGCTCAGGCCAGGATAGGGGAAGGGAAAAGGATGAGGGAAGGTGTCGACCAAGGCATAAATTAAAGATACCATCCCGGCATTTGCCTGATATGACTGAGGAAAACTATGGAAAAACCTCAGTCAGGATAGTCGGCCGCTGGGCTTGAAACCACGACCTTCCGAATGCTAACTCAACGCTCTACCACTTTTTTAAATAGCATTTGTTCAACAATTAAATTCAGTAATTTACAACCAGTTCTTGAATTTAAGTTTTAAGGCATTTAGGCAACTTTGGCTCAGGCTGGATAGATTATGATGGAATGAAGAAAGTGGGAGAAGCCTGAGAAAACCCACGCATATTGTGTTGGTGGATAAACACCGTATTCGTGGGTTTTCTCGCGATTCTCCCACTTTCTTCATGGGTGACATGGCATGAGCAGGGATCGAACCGACGACCCCAAGCACCAGAGATGAGCGCTCTACTATTGAGTGACACGGCCCGCTCTTTATCTCAACGCCGCAAGTCTCCATTTCAATGGGTTGTCTGCAGCAGAAAATACGTTTTCTTATTCTTACTCCACATTAGCAGCATCACCACAAATACTAGGGAAGGTGGGTAGGGGGAAGGCGCCAAAGTGAATATATGAGGCAAAGTGAATAATGGAATTTACAAATATTTAATAAGAGATGGTAGCAAAATCTCTTTGTGGCTAGTGACGTCACTGGTGGCAGAACAGAAGGCTGTCGAGAGAACCCCCTGTGTGGTAAAGACAAGACAAGGAAACAAAATACGAGTTTCTGATAAATTTTCAAGACCTTTCAAAATCTTTCCCTAGTATTTGCCTTTTTTCTTTTTGAACGAATAATGTGTGACCTTAGCTTTGTTTTCATACTTCAAAGTAATTACAGCTACGACGGATATGTAGTACTAGCTGATTTGCCCGCCCGTTGATTCGGGGTGAATAAAATATGTTGACAACGGTCATCGGAACTGTCACCAATCAACTTTCATAGGGGGTGTGTTACCTAAGATAACCGTTGTTAATGAATTGATAGCCAGGCCAAATTTCACCTCTTGGAGGTAGTCAACCGGTCGAACAACGTTGTAGTGTGGGATGCCGCGTGCTTTGCTTTAAAATTTTCCATTATACGCGTATACTACTGCCATTGGAATATAATGGATAATTAGATGGTCGATTATCTGAAGATAATAATTTTAGAAACAAAGTGATATGATAACTTCTAAGTCCGATCCAATTTCTGATCATGTGCGAAAAATCATTCCAATCGGTTAAGTACTTTCTGCGTGATGCTCACGCATTTACAGTCACTTTCAATTTTATATATAGAGATAGACAGTCTTTTGTTCTAGATGGCAGCTTGGGGCAAAGTGAATAAGTCTTTGCGGAGCAAAGCAAATAGTGATGTTCTTATATAGATATGATAAAATTCCTTTGATTTTACGTTCATTGGTAATATGTACCCACGTATTTATATAGGCCTATTTTCAGGTTGAATAATACTTATCTTGAAGTCGTTCCTAGTTTGAACTTGAAAGTAAAATTTATCTTCTGTGTTTAACCCAGACCCTTTGTGTGTAAGTTTGATTCATTTTGCCCCACTTCTGTGATCCGCTTTGCACCACTTCCGGGGCAAAGCGAATAAATTGTAGGTTTCGTTCGCCATTCTTGTGCTACCACTTGGAAGTTAAACAGTGAGAGAATCTCCACCCCAAATTTTACTTTATTGTATGTACGGTACGTTTAATTGCTGTTTAAAGCTGTTAAAATTAAGTGATCCACTTTGCCCTCCCTTCCTATACGTTCGTGTTCACTGTAAGTCTTTCATATGTACGTTAAGACTTAAAAACATATCTAAGTTCAAGTAGGGTCAAACGTTAGTGGTGTGAGCCACCAACGCCATTGAGTAACACTGTAGAAACGCTGCTAATAAACCACTAAGCTGCACTGGTAATGACCACGTCTGAAAGGACCCCTTACGTAAATTGTAGTGTAGTTTTATTTTAAACATTCTCTGAGTTTTAAGGTAATACAGTGTGCAAGACTGATAACATGATTTTGTAACAACGCAATTTTACAGAAACGTGTGGAATGCAGAGCAGCGAGAGACTAAGAAGAGACTGAAACATGAGTTTAGAAAGAGGAGGTCAAGAAGTGCACAAAAAGAGTAAACAGAAGAAAGATATGATATCCTTAAATGAGTGGGTGAATGGTGCTGAGGAAAAAGTGAGCAAACTTAAAAAAAAAATGTGTAAGAAAATGTAAATAAAAGCAGAACATTTACAATGAAACAGATTATTCTGTGATTTAATTCGTTAAAAATTTAGTTTTTGTTTACTTTAGTAAAAATATGTTTTGTATTGTGACTAAAATAAATTATCACATTGATGATTATACCTGATTGGATAGAAATCGACGCTCAAATAAAGCAGTTCTATAGTTACTAGGAATTGTACTAATCAATACTTCTGATACTGGTGTCTAAGAATATACGAACACCAACATAAGAAACATTTGACTGGAGTTATTTGGAGGAAAAAGGCACTACTTTAATAAATATTTTAAGTCCAACATTAAAATAGACAAAGCGAAGCTGAAGAAGAACTGACAATCGATATGTGCATACGTGAGGAGCCATTCGATTTTCGTTGTATCAGCTTGCCATCTAACCGTTAATAATTAAAGTACAAGAAATCATGAAAAGTAAGTATAGTGGATCTTACCACGATATTGTCAGAAATGCACCACTTGCTCACAACATTATTAAGAATGTATCACTTCAGTACAGCCACGTAATCATTGACAAGGCAACGTTTTTCCGGGCTATATTCTTGCTAATACATAAGTTTGGAGGCGGAGGAATTCCATAATACGAAAAAAAAAAAAAAAAAATAGGAGGTATTACGGTACACGAAACTGAAGCATGAAACTAACTTGGGAAATCTAACTTCGAAATCTGGACAAAAAGCGCCAACATGCCTCTAAGTTTCAAACTATGGTACTCGGGAGGTTGTTAAGTGGTACGCCATCACCTGATTGCAAAAGTACGCCAAATCCGCAGCCAGTCTATGTATTCAATTTTTATGAAAGTAACCTCTGTAATAAACACGTACATAATATTACTTTTAATTGGGAACAAATCGTAGCTATTTATCTTAAATATTTTTTTCTCATATATTTTTTTTAACCATCCTAGCATTCACCTTGTGTGACCGAGTGAAATAATAAAAAAAAAAACACTCATTTCAGGACGTTCCGAACCGATGATGCATCCTGGGACTTTCTGATTACAAGACGAACGCACCACTAAATTGTTCTACCTCATCGGTATAATCAGTACCGGCAATATAATCATGTTATTTTAAGTTATTAGCACTGAAAATTCTGTTATATTATTGCTGGGCGGTACTACGAATTTCTGTTTAGTGGTACGTCAGTTTAAAAGAGTGAAAGTCCCTGCCCTAAAGAATGAATGTTTTGTCCAGCGCTACTTCTTTTAATTACAGAATTAATATTTCAATTCAGATTTTTTTAAAAGAAAATCGGGATTTTAAAAGAAAGGTCAGAGGAGATGGCAACTCTACTACATAGTTACAAAAAATACTTTGGCAAGTTATTCGAAGAGAAATGGTTCATATTTTATTTCCCCCCTAAAGTCACTTCCTTTCTGAAAGTGACACTATGACTTTTATTCCTTACAGAAATGCAAAAATGTCGGTTTTGGTTCCCGTGTGAATTTGTTGGCCACACCTGTAAATTATCACTGTATTTCTACCGTTGAATGTAATGCATTTAGCGCAAAAGTAAAAAGGAAGTATTTGGTTAAGGACTATTACTGCTGTCCGTTGCGTTTCCTCCTTGTAACTAGTTGAACTTGATGGAAATGCGTTAGCTCTAACAATAATGTCAAGCTAATTTGTTTTAAATTATTATCATCTCCGAGTTAAGGTAAATGTTTTGTAGTCGGTCCTGGTATCAAACATTTGGACTTCCAGATTTGAAATAACGTTCTTTCGTGATATTTGTCTGTTACTAGACAACTTTACACCTGTGTTACAAAAAGTACTCTCCACTGCCCCATGTGCAGTATCCTCAGGTTCACTGAATTGAATTGAATTTATTTTAAGGTGGACGAGAGGATGTTGGAAGGTAAACGGCCAGGGCCTATTTTGTACGTTCCAGTACTTGCTTGGTATGACTGAGGAAAACCCCTTGAAAATCCTCAGACAGGATGGCCGGTCTTGTGGTCGATCCCAGAACCTGCCGAATGCTAAGCCAACGCTCTACCGCTGAGCCACGGTTGCTTAGTACTCACGTTGCCCTTCGTGACTTCAATCCTGGCTGGTGTTGTAAAAAACGTTTTTTTTTTTGTGAAGTTTTTTAAATGTCGTTTTTTTCACACAGTAAGTGCTTTAATGCTTCACGCTGCAGATAATCAATGTAATCAACAGAATTGGAGTTAAGTAAGGAGCCCATCAGGGGGGCAAGGGGGTGCCATCGCCCCTTAACCAGACAAAATTATATTATACAAGATAGAAAACCAAAATAAAATGATTATATGCACTCTCTCCATATTTTTTTTATTGATTTTTATGTTATTTATTTATTGTCAACACAACAAGCTTTGTAGCCCAATTAGTGTGTCGATATTTAAAATGCTCTTTTACATACATTTCTTATTACAATACTTCTAAATGCTTTGGAAAACGAAGACATATCACATATATCCAATTCGATGGAAGTTCTACATATTTCATTGTAGGTAGTATAGCTGTGGACAAATGTATTGTCGCATGTCATTAAACGTTATTTTCAAAATTCGCTAATATCCTGAGTGTAATATCTATTAACGAAAATTTATATTAGGTTTAATAGTTCTCCTTGTGTTACAAAAATATCACTATCCTTGATAAAACAAAGGAACTATTCAAGTCTCAATAAATTTTGGGCTTAGGATTTTTTTGTTGTCGAAAAATAATTGTTTGGCAAATATCGTCCTTTGTTTAGCAACATATCGCGACAATATTTTCCTCAAGCGTACGTTATGTTATTGTGCATACGTCTGTAAGTCAACAAATTTATACGGCTTTCTAAATACTTACTTATATTTTAAATACGAAAATTCAGTTATAGACATGTGACAATACTTTTATTCATACCTGTACATATTCTTCAGGTTGGTGACTTCGTCTTTGCCTTTTTGCAGTGGAAGAGACCAGCCCAGCGTTGTCTTTGCGAGCATTTAATGACGGGACACGAAACTGTAACAATGATACTAAGTCTGTGCAGTGTAAGCCACTTTGAATCATTTTCCTTTTGTCTAGTGAACATAAGCGTAGTACATTTTCTCAAATGTAGAAACGTTGTTAAATTTTCTTCCCTTCTTTATTACAAATCCTAGAATTTAAAAAGTTTCATTTGTAATATTTGTTATGTGGCTGTTAAACGTTAACTTCGTACCAAACGTGACACCAAGATTTTTAACTACGTCGGGCCTACTTAATGCATACTTATGAATTTAATAATCAAATCTATAAATCGTTTTATTTCTACTGAATGATAAAATTTCGTATTGTCTGAAAGTTGATTGATAGCGCACCAGTTAGTAAAGTTGCCTAAACTATGCTGTAGTTTTATGGCATCTTCCATGGAATTAATTTTATAGGATATATTCGAGGTCATCCGCAAATAGCACTTTTTCATTATCCGATATGAATTCCGGTAGGTCATTAATGAACAAGAGGAATAACAACGGTCCAAGATGGGAACCTTGCCGGACTCCTGACGGTGCTGTATATTCATCAGATTTGTGTTCCTTAAATAGCACAGACTGTCTGTGATTAGTTAGATAAGACCACATGAACCTAATAAGGATGAAGAGAAGTAATAGTGATTTAATTTAGCTAGTGATATATTGCGATTAACTCTGTCAAACGCCTTTTCAAAGTCAATATAAATTGCATCGACTTGCTTTCCTTTGTCCAACGGGTTTTCAATAAAATCTATAACAACTGCAAGGTTCGTTATCTTGGATTTTTGTGAAACAATGACATGTTGTTTAGTTGAGATAACTGGCTTCACATGATTAATAATTCGTTGATATACAGTCTGTTTCGATACTTTTGCAAAGACTGGTAAGATTGCTTTAGGCCTGTGGTTGGTAATTTCTCGTCTGTCGTTTGTTTTAGGTATAGGACAAACTAAAGCAGATTTTCATTTGTTATGGAATATACACGTTCTTAGTGCCAACTGCCAAGTTGAACGCAATCAATAGGGAATGTTTAAATTTATCAATATATCCTTCCACTATACGAAGATATGCCATCAGATCTAACTGTCGTTTTGGATTTTAGATTCTTGGTAGCCTTTTCTAACTCATTCAAATGTATTTGGTCAACAGACAGTATTCTAATTTCTTCGTAACTCCTAGAATTACTATCAAAATTACTGAACGGTTGAGAAGAGGATACAAATAGTGATTGGAAATGCTGTGCAAAGGTATTAGCTATCTCTTGCTACACAAATCTGACCTTCACATTTGAATATATTTGGGGGAAGATGTTTTATTTTGGTGTGTTTTTAATAAATTTCCACAGTTGACCTGGATCATTATCGATATTTTTTTCAGAATTTGATATGAAGCTTTTATAGGTTATTTTTGTGGCTTTCTTGACTCCCTAAGCAATCGAACAAATCCTGATAGTAGGATAGACTTTATATGATAATTTTTTAACCTTGAGTCTCCAAATAATACGTTTAGTAAACCAGCACGGATACTTTGGGTCAGAGTTCCTTTTGCAGGGAACACATTTGTCAAATATGGCATAAATAATATTTTAAAGTTTACTAACTAAGTCATTAACATTATTATACTCTTTTAAGCATTCCCAATCAACTTCCAGTATACTTTAAGGTAGGTTTAATATACTTCATGACATGGTTCTTTTTGCGCCCTTAATTTAGTTAATATTGTCGTGGTTCTACTGTTGATAACTTTTAGTAATTCACAGAAAAACTGTCGCTTTATTCTTGCCCCCCTCTGAAAATCATAAGATGGGTGCCCTTGGAGTTAAGCTTTCACATATTCATCCCAATTTAATATTGCTTTGTTTTTCTGCAGCCTTACGAGGCAAATGATGGGATTATTTATGCATTAACTGCCACATTGCTATATTTCCAATATCTTCACCTTAACAAACATTAGGAATTAACTAAGGACATAATGGACTGAAATTATTTGGTATAGTTTGTAATAAAATATTAATAAACCTCCAGGGAACTGAAAAAATATTTTCAATTATAGGAAGAATTTAAGTTCCTAGAGATAGTACAACTTCGAAGACATCTTTACTGTAAACTGAAAACCGATGAATTCTTACCGAAATATGCTCTCATTCCGTATATACAATACGTTAATTTCTAATTACGGTATTATTCAAGGAATATCTCGATTATTATTATTATTATTATTAAAATCTCGATTGTCGAATTATCAACTTAAGCTCCTTCCATATTTTCCACTATATGCGCATTGAACGCAGTAAGGTTTGTAGCTATCATTAACGAAAACATGCTGTTCTGCACAAATGGAAGAAATCGAACAGGATGATGAATCTAAACATAGGCAATTCATGATTTCAAACAAAACACATAAGATTGATATGAATCTATAATTCATTACAATTCTTTATGTAACATTTTTAATTTAAAAAAGCAGTGGCTATAGCAGTGTCCAGTCGTGACTCCAATATAGTAATATCCATTGCCGTGTAAACATTGCAGGCACGTCAGTTCTGACCCCTAACCTCTCTTCGCTCGCTAACACGTCTATGAAGCACGTACAGTTCCAAAGCGCGATAAAATATTGAATATTCGTATAAAAGTACAACGGAGCATTTATTAATAAGTAATATCAGGACATAGGAATATTCTCTTAAAGAAAAAATAAAGTAATTGGCTTGCAAGGGGATTGAACTCGGGCTTCCCACGAAGAAAGCCAACGCTCTACCCCATAGACTAGCGACATTGTTAGAGATTAACATTTTCAAAAGATACAGCACATTGTAACGTCATTCTTTACGTCAGAGCTGATCCGGCTGTAGCCACTACCTTTATTTAAAAATGTAAAAGTTTCCAATTATCATGAAATACACCACGACATCATTAAGTTTCAAACTAAAATCACAAAACTGAAATTTCAAGTCTTTTTTTGGAATTATTTTAAGAAAAATAATTTTCGTCCTTACTTCTAATCTGTATGCAATGCAATCACATTCCTGCTAAAGGAGTCCCCTTTTCCATGTTGTTCTATCTTATTGAATGAAGTTTCTATCTCTCTCTCTCTGTCTTCCAAGAAGATGCAGGGACTAGGCAAATATGATTATTGTTATCTTTATATCCAAAGTATAAATCACATTTCCTCTCCCACCGCGGATTTCTTTTTGGTATCTAACTAAACGCGATAATACCATTACCTGCATAACTTTGGTTAACCCAATTAGCTTAATAACAGAGTTGCCCAGCGCCCAAGCAAGTAAGAAAAAAAAAGATAACATGCACTTAAAAAATTAGAACGAAAACCTTCAAGAAACAAGAAAAAGAATCAAGAAATCGTAGGTGCAAAAAAATAGATCTAACGGAAGGAACGTATAGCAAGTAAAGTGCTGAATTAGGCGCCATTCGACAGATCAATAGCGATTACTAGTGTTGTCCCCGCCCCTTTCGAAATTGAGTTCTTGAAAATCATAACGAGGCTAGTAGCTTGATGAGTGAAGGAAGAGAGATGATATGGAGAAGTAGCGAACTTGACCAACTGTTCCGCTAATCATATAGAGATGTTCTCGACAAATTGGCCAGTATGTGCGCTTGATTTATTTCTATAATCTTTAATGACTGTTAATTACATATGTGGATCGTTTCCCGGCGTCACGATTCGCGGTTAACCACTGCCTTTAACTCTACGCCAAAGTAAACACAGACTGCCCCTTGCAAGGATCAACTGCGTGACAAAAAAAAGAGCTTCCATATCTTCTTGCTACTACTACGTACCCGTTTAGATAACCAGGACGATACAAAATGAAAGAAAAAGAACTCCTTAAAGCTTAGGGTGAGCACAAGCAGATATTTCTTAAAGGAAGTCGCCAATCTGCGTTCAGGAAAAGAAATGATGAAGAATTATATATAAAGAAAGAAATCTGCTATTATGTGATCATCATTAGTGACGCAAAAGGCAGACATTATGTTTTGTTTCCCCCTTTTAACAAAATTTTGGGGCAGTTTCTTTATTGTTCTCTTCTAACCTTTCATTGGAATCTCTCTTATAATTGCACTAACTGTAGTTGTTCGAAAATGTCTCCGAAATTGTACTAACAACAAGGTTAAAAAATAAACATCATTCTACCCCTTTCCTAAAATTGTGAGGACAGTAACTTCAAAATGTCTTGAATTCTGTTGGCAGTGTTTCCTTTCTTCTATCTGATTTTCAAACGAAATAGACTGTCCAAATCTTCTTACCCATAATTGTTTAACTTCTCTCATTATTCCCTTATTACATATTCTTTGTAATTCTTACGTTTATCATTTAGTTTTCTTAATGACTTTAATATTATGTACTTACCAAATGCTGCCATCTATTGACCAGCTACCTGTATCTTTCTGATAACCTTTTTCTCTATAAATTTTATCTTTGGGTTTATTTCTTAAACTTAATTTTGTAATTTTGTGTACAAAATTGTGTAATTTTCATTGGATCTCTAAAAAAGATAAAATGGATTTTAAAAAACACGCTTTTTTAATTAATTCTTTTATGTATAATAAATGAATATTAAACTCCATGCGAGATAGGCAGGCCAATTTTCACAAAATAGTTGCGGCGTTGCGTGCATTTAAGGATAATTTCGAATTATTATAATTAATTAATTACAGTTAACTGGATTATTTTGTCGTATATCTAATGATTGAATATTGTATTGCCATCGAAACCAAGCAAGTTTACAAAACTTCAAATAAATCGGATGATGGGAAGTGAGTTTAAAATCGATTGCAAAATTTGTAGCGAACAGACAAACAAGAAAGCGAGTTAATAATTTGTACCGAACAGACAGACAAGAAAAGCGAGTTAATAAAAAAGTATTAAAAAGAGGGGGACACTCAGAGTAGGCTTGGTCAGATCCGGACTTTTTGGTATCCGGACTTCGGACTTCTTTTTTCGGACTTCTGAAAAGTCCGAACCCGCGGACCATTTTGTCGGACTGTCCGAAATCGGACTCGGACCGTCCGAAATCGGACTTTTAGTTCGGACTCGGACTGTCCGAATCCGGACTCGGACTTTTTGTTCGGACTCGTACTATCCGAAATCGGACTCGGACTTTTCGTTCGGACTCGGAATGTCCGAAATCGGAGTCGAACCTGCGATTGAACTTACTCACTTAATTCCTAAATGCCATTATTTAACTAATTTAATGACAATTATTATT
>JAGDQP010014072.1:0-28301 GCA_022664845.1 Lepisma saccharinum | reverse complement strand
ACTCGTGTCACAGTGTTTACGGGTTGGGTATGGACAAAAAGAGTGAGTATTAAACATGGCGTATAATGAGAAAGTTAACCTTACTTTACCTAACCGGTCGTAGCTGGCAAACGCTCTTTCTGGCTTATTCGTGAATTTTGTAGCAACTTACTTAGCACGAAGTGTCACCATTAGTATTCCTTCTTATGGTACCTTATCTCTGTGTCATATCGAGTACTGGTACGTATTTACGAAATTATGAAATATAGGTTTCGCAACATATTTCACTCTTTAATGACTCATTTGTTTATTTATTATTATTATTGCGTTCCAAATACGTTGCAAACATATCTCCTGTATTTGTTACGTTTTTTTTTGGCTGCCACAAACTGCCTTTTACCCGACTAACAACTTGAACCTTTACGCCCAGCACAATGGGTGTGTTAAAGGTACGGTGAATCGCGTATAATGGAAATTACCTAACCTGACTTTTCGAATCAATCTTCGCTCTTCGGCAATTAGTCCGATATTTTTAAAGCAAAATACGCGTTATTTGAAGTGATGCTATTAGCATTCCTTCGCTTGCCGCCATGGTAGTATACGATACGATTAACAACTAGAGTACGTATTTAACGAAATGATAGTGACACATGACTTTTCGTAACAGCCTACTTTTTGGTTAGCTGGCTATCGGTGTGCGTTTGTGTAAGTGTCTGTGTGAATAATTTGCAAGCGAATGAGTGGCATAGAACGTATATCCGGCACAACAGCTGACGGACGCTGGGGAACCTAAAGTGAATCTTCTCTCATTTTGGGTTACTGTCCTTCACTAGGTGTTAATAGAAGTGGCTGTGTGGCTTTAGTTCTGCAAACGGGTGAACTTTAGATATACTTATTTTCCACAATTTTTGCCACCCGGTGATTCAATTAAGCTGTGGGTACATATATTACCGATTGGTTGCATCGATTTCATTATCGTGAAAAACTTCGGAACCGTCCGATTTCACAATCTACTTGTATCCATGCAATGTGAAGGTCAACGCGAGCGGTCATTATGTTTAACTCCGCGCACGTCTTTAAGAGACTTCCACTGTTCACACATCTCGATAAAGATGATATCGGGCGGAGGAAGATACATGCACAGACACAAAGTAATGCCAAGCGAGCGAGGGCAGATTAGTTAAAGCCAGGTTAGGTGTCATCTAGTGCATGTTGCTATCGCTATAAAAGGACAGTTTAATTCCTTCCCTTAAATTAGCTTCAGCTACTGCAAATCCCTCTTCTTCACCGCTCTTTCTCCTTATTGTAATTCTAGACGGCACTCCCTTACATTTTTTTAATATTCACGAGCTCCAAATCCCTTTAGCGGTATCATTTCTTTTCTAAATTTTACCTTTTAGTTCACACCTCTGTGTAAATTATTTGTAAGGGAATGCTATATGTGGCTCAATAGCTGGCTGACCTAAACCGAAATTTATCAAATCTTCCCTTCAAAAGGAAAGCACCGAACAATTTGAACTATGAAGAAAGGAAACGACAACTTCTTGATCTGTGCAAGTAATGTCTTCTGAAACCCTTCCCTGCAACTCTTTTTATTTTAACATATGTTTGGAACAGTATTAAAAATTTGACTATTTTCTACTTTTCTGCAGAAATACATTCCTTCATATTTGTATATTGTTTTTAGATTCATGACACAACTGACTGTAACATGCAACCTTCAACATTGATAGTATGATATTTCCCCCATTATTTCTCCGTGATATAACGTCTGGTCAAATAACTTCTCTTCTTTTCTTGGATTGCATTACTAGAAGAGAAGCATTTGTATGTTTATTACACATTATCACTAATTTATTTGGATTCCCAAGATTAATCTGTGTACTGCGTTATTCAAGTATTGTTTGGCATGTTTAACAGATTTATCACCAGATCCCCTTACCGTCGATACATACTGCAGTTGTCAGAAGGCACCAAACTTAGTTCAGGATGAACTTCCATCGTTGTTTGTTTCAAGCAGTGGGAAGTAGTAACCTGAATTAAGGGCTCCGTTGATGTCTGTGTGAAGGGGGACTTATTCTTTAGTCTCTAAATAAAATTCATAGCTATATTCCTCATAAAACTAGTTTTAAGCCATAATAGTGGCCATTTTTTGGTTGAAAAGTGGTCAAAGTTTTTCTTTTTAATATATTTTAATAAGCCCCCACGTGCATAGTTCTGATTTTCAGAACCATGTTTTTTTTTTCTTATTCCTTATGGCCTAAGGATCGAATTCAGAGTCATGTTTTGAGTGTCTTCAAATAACATTTGAGTCAGAGCATTTCGACATTAAATTTTGTACTTAAGAAATGCCTTATTCATAGTCACTTTTCCAGTACATCTTTTCAGAAATTAATTTTGAGTTAGTGGGTAATCCATGTCTTGTTGAAAATTTGTCTCTCAAGAAACATACGGTAGCCAACTGAGCAACATTACGACTTCCATGTAAAATTTCGCTTCATATGTCAATGAACAATGTTGTAGTTCACAAGCGACCCGTCGGGTGAGGCCACGCCTCATGTATATTTCTCCATACAAATACAAATATATGTGAATTCTTGTTCTTGCTCCCAAAACAAATTAACTTGTACTTTTAACACGTACATGTACAATTAACATGTACTTTTCATGATACAAAACAGACCTTTAATATACACCGGTGACCATGGTCTAGGTGCCTGCTCCTAGTCAGTCACTCACATCTCGCTGCTTGGTTTCTCAGAATTCCTCACCTTAGGTCTCCTGGTGCCTTGTTTAGATTACTAACGTTTTACGATGGTAAAACTAACTTGGGTTCAGACTACTGAACTTAACTTGATTATCGTGCTTGTACTACCATTGCCTGTAAACAAACAGGTTGAGGTTTCCGTAGAGTAAAGAATCTGCTTGTTACAGGGGACAGGATTAAATTATAAAAATGAACTTAAATGAATTGATTGTAGCGTCACATTTTGTAGATTAGTTCTACTTCTGAAATCATCCTTTATATTTTAAAAGTAATACGCACCACTATTATACTATATACTTCGATAAAGAAATAAATAAACGAAGTGATTCGCGCCTAATAACTAATTTGCGTTTAGACAGTTGTTTCTTACTAACGTTGCAAGATAACCGTCGTAAGTTGACGCTAGAAATTTGAAACCCGCATTAACGGTAACTACCGTTTACATTACTAAAATGAACTCACGCTGATGTTAACTATGGTAAAATGTTAGTAATGTAAACAAGGCATCAGCGCGCGTTCTCATCGGTTACCATGGCAACGAATTCCAACAGCACAGTACAACAAATTCTGCTTTATGCCTGTTAAAGGAGCTCTGAGGCCAAGTTGGAACTTTCTCTTGTGGTGTGAGCCTTTCTGTGGGAGCGGACGTGTGATTTCCGAATAGGAACGAAGTTCGCCGAAGCTTCGTTGTGTTCTTGGTCAAGGTCAAGTAACAAGGATTAGCCTAGTCCTTGGTTGTAGTTCACCTGCCTACCGAAAGATGACACGACTGTAGTTCGATAGTACTCCCATCTATAGTTAATACGTTCAACTCGCTTCAGTTGGCGGGCCTCTATATTCCCTAGTCCTTGGCCATACTCAAACCTTGCAATGGGCAAACTTTCTATTGTTGATAAAAGTTTTCCTGTGTCTTCCAGGGACATATTTAAGGGGTACGTCCGGGGCATTTGGACCCCCAAAATTAAAGAGTTTTATGGAAAAAGAGTATAACTTCAGGCGTAATATATATTTAATATACATTTCATCCCCAGGCATAACTTGATCCCTCCGGAAGCCCTTGCACCTCTCACAAAACCAAAGTCTGGATACGTGTTTGGTGTCTCCATGGCTGGATGATATCAAACAGAAATCGTAATCGTTATTCCCCAACAAACTGCGACATTCTTGCCAGTAGTTACCAGCACGGACGGCTTACTAATATAAATGAAATAGATAAATAATTAGAACATTGATATTCAATACAGTTATGCCTTTTGAAATATGACTTCTTTCGGTGCCTCACTTGGTTTCTATGTCACAGGCCGCTACTGTTGTAGTTTGTTCATATAAAGCTAATTACATTGGGAAAATGTTAATGCTGCATTCGATAAGTCTGATTCTTAAGGTCATATAAATTATAGTGATTCAAAAGGTGGTGATACTTGGTTTTATTTTCAATTGAGGTACAAGGATAGCATCTGTGGCATGTAAATAAATATACGTTTCCGTGTAGATTGGGTTTAGTGTCGCACAGATTAAACAGAACACGCTTGAATTTTAAACACTGTCCTCATTTCTATTAATGATCCTCATGACAAAGCAATTCATGGTATTTGTCTACGGTATTTCTATAGTATCTATACTTCACATCAACGTGCTAACCCGTGGAAAATAAATATCACCAAGATTTACTGTGCCCATGTGCGATTTTCCATTAAAATACCTCTCTATACGGTTTTTCTTTACTACTTGCAATCTCTTACATCATTCAAACCTATGAAACGTGTAAACTTTGAAGTTTATTTCCTTTATTTGCACTTCCGATCCCATTAAGAATGCAGCTTCTAGGCTGCAATCTTTCCCTCCAAAGTACTTATGAACTAAATGCACTTCACTACATAATTTAAAGCTGTGGAACATATGAAACACAAAGTTTTAACCTTTTCTGAATAAATATTACTCTAGCTTTCCAAGCTTCCACCAGCTATTGAGTCGTATCTATCACTCATACCTTTGCAAATAATTCACACAGGCACTTCTAGAAACACATAGCGACACCTAACAATCCGAAAGTGTTACGAAAAGGCATGTGTCGTTAATATTTCGTTAAATACGTACTGAAGTTGTTCACTATATGCAAATATGGCGGCATGGGGAGGAATACTGATTGTCACTTTGTGTTATGAATGACACGTATCTTGGTACTGAAATGCAACGGACTCAATGTCGAATTTTCTTGGCGTACCGAAGGACATATATAGAAATATCGGCAAGACGCACGTCGTTACTGATATAAGAAGTAAAAATGGAGGAACTGGTGGAAATTGAGGTTTAAAGTGAAGTGAAAGTAGTACAACAAGGCAGTATTGCAATTTAGCTACTTCTGCCATAGGGCACTGGAAACAACTCAAAATACTACGTTTTATGTTCCTATAGCTACGAAAACCACTAAAAGCATGCAAATTAATAAAAAAGTGACCTAATGTGGAAGTTAAGATGTCTTCATCTTTTCGATGTACTCATAAAGAACACAAACGCGAAAGTAGTTAGTCTGAGTCTAGGACGTTTCGGTGCAGGACGTTTCGGTGCACGGATGTTTCGGTGTACGGATGTTTGGGTGCAAAGGATGATTTGGTGTATGAAATTGTTGATTTAAAATACTTTATGTTCAAATGTAATTTGTGTATCATCATAAAGAAAAAAAATATAGTACAGTAATTATTTTTAATGAGCGAAGTAGTCTATAACTTCTTCTAGTCTATAATGTAAAGGAGTACACTGCGTATTAATCGAAGGATTAAAATATCGCCTACCGCTAAAGGATAAAAAGTACGGTGTAACTAACATTAAGCCTTGTGTCTCTGATTTTTAATTAATAAACGATGGCAATACTATAGCTAAGCATAATTTAAACTGAAGATTTTATATTTGATACCTAACAAGTTTGTTTTCTATTTTTTCTCTTGGTGGGCCTTTAGTACGTAGTTTTCAAAAATGAAATTTTAATTGGAAAAATTTTCCTTCATAGAAAACTTGACTAGTGTCAATGTTCATGACATGGGGAGATAGGGCGATATTGATCTTAATATCAATACTATATAGAAGTGAACTGTTAATCAGAACTGGCCCGTAATTGGTAGAGAGATGACACCCAAAATGAACTTTTAGTTGTGTTATTGGTGAGTATAAGTAAACAGTAAATAACGCAAACTATTGTTACTCCGAAGAGACCATTGGGAAGACCCAGACTACGTTTGCAGGATAATATTAAAAGCGATCTTCGAGAAGTAGGTTTCTGTGATGAAAACTGGCTTGAACTTGCTCAGGATAGAATCCTGTGGCGAATGTCTGTTACTGCGGCTATGGTTTCTGTTTTAGTATAGTGCAAGGTTCCTAGTCATTTGGCTAAAACGAATTCCCTGGCTTTTTCAGACTACTATTCACAGATAATTTAGAACGACTGAACTTGGAAGAGACTTTATTTAAGTTTGCGAAGTTCAAAGTTCAGCCTATAGTAGCAGTTCTGCCACCTGCACCATCAAGTGGCGGAGCATCTTCAGAATTGTAAAGTATATATATATTAAAGTGACCTATTCAAAAGTTTGGCAGAAAAAATCAATATCAAAATTAAACATGACACATGACCATTCATGTGTCGATAACTTGTTTTTTGCACCAGGAAGTTATCATGGGATCTTAATCTAAAAATTAACAAAGTAGTTCATCTGATATATATAAAAAAAAATATATATAGAACTCCTCCAAAATAATTCTATGCGCGCATAATGTCTCTACAAATATTCATCCACATATGGACAAAATAAATTAATGACGAATTGGTATTGTATGTAACCAATCAAGTGGTGTTTCGAATTAAATTCATATGTAAGACTACGGATCAGGACACTCAAATTATGTAACCTTCCATATTATTCTTACAATACTAGTGGTTATTTTTTTAATGTAACAACTGTTTCAGTGAGGTCTGAGGAATCTTATGTCCGCAGAAAACTGAATGCATCGAAGGAACTCAATGGTACACCCTCTTGGCACACAAAAGATTTGGGTTCAGTTCTCGGACATGCATGGTATTCAATTAGTCAATTTTTTCAAGTTATGATCACACTAACAAGTTACTGTGAATAATACAGTTGTTTCTCTTAATGGTGAAAGTTCTAATTCAATAGTTGCTCAAAATTAAGATTATGTGCAAATTGAGTATTACCACAATTGCTGTAGTCAGTGCTTTAAGAGCCGATCGGCTAGCCGTGTGGTCTAAGGCGTTAGGCTAACGACTCGACCCGGATTCGAATCCCGGCAGGGGCATTGATGTTTGTGGATTTTAACTGGTTCTAAATGGGTGAATCATGACGGGCCGAAGTCAAAAGTTATTAGACTGGCCCATATAAAATAAAGTTTATATTTTTCCCTCAAAAAGTTCATTTTTCATCGTTCTACAACGTAAGAAATTAGAACTGGAAATGTCTGTTACATTTAATATTAATTACACTAAAGCCTCGTTTATCCGGACTTAATGGGCCGGACTCGTTCCGGATAAACCAGATTAACATTTTTTTCACGTTATAAGCGCCTGCAAATACAGAAATAGTTTAGCATATATTTAACATATAATTCATAATGTGTGGTAAAGTGAAGTTTATGGTGGCGAAAAAACGTAAAGAAATATAGCAGCAATATAATGTTTGCAACGTGTGTAAAAGTGTTGAAACTTAAAAATAGGCGAAGTTTTGCGCCAAGGACTTGTCATATGTGAATGAAAGATTCTTGCAACTATTTAGCTTCCTCCGCGTTGAGACTGGGCATATAAAATTAACGTTAACCGTCAAGTGCATCGCGAATAATGAAAAAAAAAATGATCTAACCTACCTTTGTTCGCTCGCCATTAACTTGAGTTAATTTTGTATATCCTGCATCGCAACGTCCGGCACCCAGTTAGTCTGTGTTTCTGTAGAACGCAATACAATTTAAAATTACGGGATTTTCATGACACAGAATGGAAAATCACCACAAACAATGAAAACTATGCTATTCCAACTCTATTGTAATCTATAAAACACAAAGGGTAACTACAGTTGTTTTAAGCATGGTTTTCATACCTCTGTGGAACTGAACCAATTCCTTGGCATAAAAACTGAACTTTGTTTAGGAGGTGGATGGCTTAGTTGAGTGATTCTCCCTGTTATAGATACGGGTGTTATGTGGAATAACGTGATTTCCATTGTTTACCTGGTGATTATTCATTGTTTCTGCAGCAATGTCATGAGTTCATATTGAATGGAAGGACACACAGATCCATTCTCTGTTATGTACTTTTTCTCACATCAGCCTCTGATTTAGGCTAGAAACTTGCGTTCTATGGAAACATGGACTAACTACTTTCGCGTCTTATATAGGGGTTCTGTGCCCTCTATGAGCACATCTTAACTTCCACTAGGTCATGTTTTTATTTCCCACGTCTTTCAGTAGGTTTCCTTTCTATAGGAAGATAAAACTAGCATTCTGAGTCGTTTCCAGTGCTCTATGGCACAAGTAGCTAAACTGCAGTATTACGGAACAACAATATTATGGATAGGAATTGTAGCAGCGAATCACATTTTGTTGTACGGGTCTGATTTTGGAATAATGAAAATGCTGATATTTCAATTGTAATATGTTGGATATTATTGTATGTGACACTATACTGAATCCACACGCAATTACTTCCTGGCTTGGAATAAAATATGCCTACTTCTCAATGATTTCGTTGAATTTGAACTGAACCTTTTTATTTATTTTTCATTTTAACATTCCAATGGATTTAACTCTTTTCTTGCAAACATCCTCGACATTATTGGTAAAAGAAGCATGAATATTATTTATCTTGTGTTTTACAATTTCCCTCAACAAATACATATCAAATTCTCTCTCTCAAGTCAAGGTAGGGAGACCTTCTCTTTCACAAAAAGCAATTTTCGTTACCTACAAGAACAACTTTCACTTCTCAAGAGAAAGTAAATTGCACTATGAAGTAGTTCACTTCAAACACTGTCTCAAGAAATGACTATGAAACTGTAAAAATCAACTCTTAACGAAATACTTCTTGAAGAAAATCAACTTCGAAGTTGGAACTCTGGAACTCTTCGCAAACTTGAGAAAGGATTATGAAGCAGAAGAACTGAAAAGGTAACTTCAAGTAACGAACTTTCTACTAAAGGTGACTCTGAATTCGACCCTAAGTAAAATTTGTAGCAATGTAATAATAATAATAATAATAATAATAATAATAATAATAATAAAACTGGTTTTATACCATAATAAGGGCAATTTTTTGTCGAAAATTGGTCAAATTCTAATTTTTGCAATACATATTTAATAAGCCCCCACGTACACTCACTCCTCTCATCGTTCGTGATCATTTTTTCTTATTCCTTATGTTCTAAATGAAATTTGTAGCGATGCTCCCAAAAATTAAATCTGGTTACAGACCATAATGGCGACCTATTTTAGTCGAAAATTGGTCATAAATCTAATTTTTTCAATATATTTCAATAAGGCCAAACGTGCAACCTCTTATCTTTCGAGACCAATTTTATATTATTCCTTATGGTATAATTTATAGCGATATTCCCCAAAACTAAATTGAATTTTTACCCAAATGGCGATGTTCCCAAAAAGTAAAACTGCGGTTTTAGACCAAAATGGCGGCCATTTTTGGTGCAAAATTGGTCAAAGATGCCTTTCCTGTTCCTTTATCAAAAAGCATTCGAGTTGAGAGAAAAATACTTAAAATTCACTTAAACTTCAAAACCGGCAGTGTGTAGTGTGCTATTGCCTTGGCCCAAGCAAATGGTAATTATACAATGAACGCCCCCAAAAATTGGGAGCCCGAACGCCCAAATATGGGGTACATAAAAATTGAAGCTTATAAAGTAGGCTGCATAAAATATCAAATGAAAGGAATTTTCGGACTGAATATCAAAGAGTTATTTTCTTCAGAAAATGATTTTGGGGATTCCAAATTTATAACAAAAATAAAATTATTTAAAAATAAAAATGGCGGCCATTTTTTGTTCCAAATTTATCAAAGAACTTTTTTGCCATTTTTGAAGAAAAGAATTCATCACGTTGAGACAAAAACAACTAAAAACCAGACTTGAAAACAGGCACTTCGTTACTTGATTCGACCTAAAGAAATAGTAATTATGCCATAACCCTCAACAAATATTGGGATTTTTGAAGCCCGAAAAGGGGGAGGGACTGAAAAATTAAATTCTCTTAATTGTGTCGTATTATGGGCCATGAAATGATTTTTCCGATTGAATATATGAATATGATTTACGTTTTCAGAAAAAGATTTTTCGGTAATCCAAATTTATATTAAAATGAAACTACTAAAATAAAAACAAAAAATTCCGGTCGTTCATCTTTCTAAGCAATTTCATTTTTGCTTTAAATTTGGAATCATTAAAATATTTTTCTGAATAAAATAATTCATATTCATATCCTGTTAGAAATCCACTGATTTCATACCCCATATGACCTATTCACAGACTTCATCTTTCAGTCCTCGAGATTCCCCATCCCTTCTCCGAGCCAAGATATTGTCACTATTTAGGTGCCATTATCGCAAATTACCATTTCTTTGAGCAAAAAAAAAAAAAAAGTAACGCAGTGCCGGTTTTGAAGTTTAAGTAAGTTTATTTTTCCACTTCAACCTAAGGACTATTTTCTTTAACATAGAAAACTCTTTTTCTTTAGCTAATAAAGTGTTTTTTACCCATTCTCGATTGAAAATGCCCGCAATTTTGGTCATAAGCAGTTTCATTTCTGTGGAAACGTTGCTATAAATTTCGAATCCTTAATTTTTCTGAAGAATATAATTCAAATTTATATTTAGTAGGAAAAATCTTTTCATTTGATACCCCATCCACACAATCTACTTTATAAATTTTCCCGAGGCTCCCAATTTTGAGAGGGGGGAGCTTTTGTCGTATAATTACTATTTCTTTAGGTGAAGACACTGTGCCAGTTTTGAACTGCGTTTAAATATTTTCTTTCAACTCAAGGTTTTTATTTATTATATATATATATATAAAATAAATCACAGCCATATTCAATCCACTAGTGGATGAGGCCTCTCCCCGAAGGGAGGAGTTGGTCTACTGCTCCCATGCTGACCAGACGGGTTGGGAGAGGAGAGCCGAAACTCTCACTGTGATCGCCACTGTCTTTTATTCACAGCAGCTCCCCAATTGTCCTCACGATGCTGGGTCAACATCGAAATTTGTTTTGAGCCCCCACCGGGAATCGAAGTCGAGCGCGCTACCGACTAGGCTACGCAGGAGCTCATATATATATGGCCGGGAAACCGGGACAGGACCGGCAAACCGCGACTGTCGCCCCAAAAGGCTTCTGCCACTAACTGAGAGCAGACCCCTTAATTCCTCTTGCTGAGACTTAAGGGAACCGACCGGGGTAGACGCCTAATGTCCAATCCATACGTTCACGTCGTGGGGCCTGTTAGTACCCAAGCAACTGCTTGGCGAACGAACATGGATGGGCTGCTCACCAACCCGCATTAGCTGACAGCGTGGTGAGTCAAATGTCAGCACCCCTCCTTTCTTTACATATGATGGTACAAGCAAGGAAACAGCCTCGGAGGACCTTATTGCCCGGAGGACGGAATGCAGCTGGCAACGGCAGCGGTCAGTCCTGCAGGAAGTCAGAGGGTCAAAATGCCCGGGTTTGGACTGTAGACTGCCAGGACACCGACACGGCAACTCGAACGGACCTATACGTGGCGACCCTCAACTGTAAGTCACTTGCAGGAGAGGACAAATTAGAAGAACTGCAGAATGAACTTAAGAGGATTAAGTGGGACATCATAGGACTATCAGAAGTGTGGAGGAAGAATGAAGAACAGTTGGAACTACCGTCAGGGCACACGTTCTACTTCAAAGGAACAGAAACTGGAAAAGCGACAGGCATTGGCTTTATAATTAATAAAGACCTGAAGTCACGGATCACAGAAATTGAAGGAATTTCAGATAGAATCGCACGGGTAGTAATAAAGATTAACAAGAGATACAGTATGGAAATTATACAAGTGTATGCTCCAACAACCTCGCACCCGCAGGAGGAAGTCGAAGACCTATACGAGGAGATACAGAAGATTTTGGATAGTAGCAAATCGCATTACAAAATTGTAATGGGAGACTTCAAGGCGAAAGTAGGAACCAAGCAGAGCAGTGACACGAAAGTGGGAAACTTTGGATTTGGCAAAAGAAACAAGACAGGAGAGAAGTTAGTGGAATTCTCAGAAGCCAACAGACTGTCTATTTCCAATACATTTTTCAAGAAACCGCCACAGAGGAAGTGGACATGGAAAGGCCCAAATGGGACCAAAAACGAAATAGACTACGTTCTATCAAACAACAGGGAAATTCTGCAAGACGTGTCTGTTCTGAACAGTTTGAAAATCTCGAGTGAGATGTAAGGTGAAACTAAATACTAGACTAGAGAGAAAGAAGCTTATCAGAGGAAAACCATCAGTTTTAGATATGGAAAATCTTGGCAAACACAGACAGACATTCGAGATAGAACTAAGCAACAGATTTAGCGCCTTGGAAGAGTTAGAGGATGAAGAAGACATCGATAGCAGAAATAAAATACTGACTGAGATAATAAGAGAAACAGCCAAGGAGATAGCAGGTACCAGAAAGAAAAAAGAGAGCAAAATCTCGGAAGAAACTAAGCTCTTGATGAAGAAAAGAAGGGAAATGAAAGAAGAGGAAAATTGCATAAAGAGGATTGAGTACATAGAACTAAATAAAACCGTAAGAAAGAAAATGAGAGGATGTACGAAGATATAACGAAAATCTTGTTAGAAATACAATCGAGGAAAACAAGAGTTTGAAGAAAGCCAAACAGCAGCTCATGATAGGGAAAAAGCAAATAATTGCAGTTAAGAGACCAGACGGGGCCGTAACACGAAATAAGGAAGAAATTATAAACATATTTGAAAATTTCTACACAGAATTGTACTACTCCGAGGAAGAGCTAGGAAATAAAGACTTAGAAGAAAATGATGTAGAAGTCCCAGACGTAATGAAAGAAGAAGTGGATAAAGTACTTCGAGGGATGAAGAACGGAAAATCACCAGAAGAAGATGGACTCACAGCAGAGATGTTTAAATGGGGAGGTGAAAAAATGAAAGAGGAACTTGCTAAATTATTCTCGATGTGCCTGAGGAAGAGAGAAATACCCTCAAGTTGGAACAATGCCGTTATCATTTTGTTGTACAAGAAAGGGGACAAAGAACGCGTCGAAAACTACAGACCAATTAGTTTATTGTCAGTCCTATACAAAATGTTCACCAAAGTTATTTTGAATCGTATTGAACGAGACTTAGATTTCAACCAGGGAAGGGAACAAGCCGGATTTCGTCATGGATTTAGCACAATGGACCACATACAAACATTGAATGAAGTTATGGAAAGGACTAATGAATATGAACTTCCACTATGTTTGGGGTTCGTAGATTTTGAAAAAGTTTTCGATTCGGTCTCCTTGTCAGCAGTACTTAAATCACTTGAACATCAAGGCATCGAAAGTGCATACATCAAGTTACTGCGAAACATTTACTCGACTGCCACTTCTGTCATTAGGCTGCATCAAGACAGTGAAAAATTTAAAGTTGGAAAAGGGGTAAGGCAAGGAGATTCAATTTCTCCAAAACTGTTTTGTGCGGTCCTGGAGAGTGTTCCAGAATTTAAACTGGGATGAAGTGGGAATAAAAATTAATGGCGAATATCTTCATCATCTACGGTTCGCTGATGATATAGTCCTGTTTGCTTCAAGTGCAGAAGAACTACAAACCAGAATGGAAGAACTGAGTAACGAGAGTTCGAAAATAGGCCTTAAAATGAACTTAAGTAAAACAAAAGTAATGTACAACCAACATGCTGCAAAGAAGGAAGTGAAGATTAACGGAGAGACAATAGACATAGTTGATGAGTATGTTTACCTAGGCCAGCTTAAAACATCGAATGCAAAGTTGACTGATGAAATAAATAGATGTAAAATGGCGTGGAGTTCTTTTGGAAGACTACACTTTATTTTCAAAAGCAAACTTCCAATGTGTCTGAAGCGTAAAGTTTATAATCAATGTGTCTTACGTGTAATGATGTACGGCTGCGAAACTTGGACATTGAATGTGCAAATGACTCAAAGATTGAGAGTCACACAAAGAGCAATGGAGATGCATGTTAGGAATAACCAGGAGGGACAGGAAGAGAAATGAATGGATTCGCGCACAAACAAAGGTAGAGGATGTAATCAAGACTGCGAAGAAGATGAAGTGGAGATGGGCCGGTCACATAGCTAGACGAACAGATGGAAGGTGGACGACAAATGTACTACAGTGGATTCCTAGAGAAAAGAAACGACCGAGACGACGTCCAAATGTAAGAGGGGTAGATGAAATCAAGCGTTTTTCAGGAGCTACATGAATGAGGATATCAGCAGACCGAGATATGTGGAAAGAAAAGGGGGAGGCCTTCATCCAGCAGTGGATAGAAAACGGCTGAATATGATGATGATGATGATATATATATATATATATATATATATAGTCACGACAATAATACAAGAGCAGGATTGCTACTAACAATTCAGATTAAACTTGTCAAAAATATATTTCGAAATTATTGTATCAGTACCTTCGTGAATTTGTGCTGGAACTCTCGAGGCTAGATTTTAATTATGCCGGAACTGACTTCTGGCACGTTCCGGCTCAACTTCAGCACTGCATGTATGTCTGGACAAGTCACCACGATTTAATGAAACATTTGAGCGTCTCTCACCAGAGCGTACTTATAGTAAATTGCAAGTACGCAGAGCATTTAGTTGCGGTATCTGTCACTGGAGGACTCCATGATACGGTGTCCCGACATCAATTGATAGCATGTTTGTTCACTTTAGTTTCCAATGTCTCCACAAGAGGGTCTGTACGAAGAGAGTGTACATTTCATGCTGGTGAGTGGTGAGAGCTGACATCGCTGAGTACTTGCTAACAACAAAACTGAACACTTTCGCTCCATGTATCATTGTATTTGCAAATTTGCAGCCTTAAGATCATAAAAATAATAAAAAATTACAGTTTCTTTTTTACGGCTTTGTTACTTTCCCGATCTGAACACAAAAATTGTACTCGTAAAAAAGATAAATCTACATTTCTGTTTATCAACTTCAAATACAACCCTTGAGGTTCAGCTCTTTATCAAACTGCATTACTAGAACACTGAATAAAATGAAACTTTCTAACTCCTCATTCTACATAAAAATCATGACCATATAAAAAATAAAAACCAAATATAAATTTATTAACTTCGTAATTTTATTCGTAATTGAACACCTTCTGTTCAAACGATAGTTTGCAACTTCGGTTACGTCCCTAATAATCCTAAGTTTCCATTGAACTCTAAGAATTTTTAGAAAACCCTTTCAGAAGCCATTCACTCTATTATTTTTGTATATTTATATACCAATAAACGAAATTCTGGGAACAACAATGTCTTTGCAAGACAATACAACATCATGACTAAACAACACACGATTGTAATAATTATTTATTGGGTGAAAAATTCAGCCAAACACGAATCGCATATGTATACCCTTATTCAATTCTAAAAGACACCACCTTGAAATATATAACGAGGATTTCATGTTTACACTTGTTGCCAAAATTTGGCTAGAATATACAATTGGTGTTTAACGAAGATGTGCCCGAAAATAAAATCTTAAGCGGATGAGGTAGTTGGCTATGACGGCCTGAAAAATAAGAGTAACAAGGAATTCCAGTTCACACATTTCTAAGAATATAAAGGTTTCATCCGGTTCTTTAATAATAATAATAAAAAAAAAAACTCAATACTCCCTTCAACATATTGTGTGGCAGTATTAAGATATTTAAGTGAAGGCATCGAGAGCTACTTTCTCTTTAGGAATAAGGATTATTATAATCGAAATTTCCATTTCCATTTCCGGGACTGCACCCCCAAAAGGCTTATGCCACTAACTGCGAGGGGACCCCTTAATTCCTCTTGCTAAGGCTTAAGGGAACCGACCGGACGAGACACCTAATGTCCACTCCATACTTTCACGTCGTGGGGCCTGTTAGTACCCAAGCAACTGCTTGGCGAACAAACATGGATGGGATGCTCACCAACCCACATTAGCTGACAGCTTGGTGAGTCAAATGTCTACGCCCCTCCTTTCTTTACACATGATGGTACAAGTAAGGAACCAGCCTCGGAGGACCTCATTGCCAGGACGCCAGAATGCACCTTGCAACGTCAGCGGTCAGTCCTGCAGGAAGTCAGAGGGTCAAAATGCCCGGGTTTGGACTGTAGACTGCCAGCACACCGACACGGCAACTCGAAAGGAACTATACGTGGCGACTCTCAACTGTCAGTCACTTGCAGGAGAAGACAAATTAGAAGAATTGTAGAATGAAGCCAAAAGGATTAAGTGGGACATCATAGGACTATCAGAAGTGTGGAGGAAGAATGAAGAACAGTTGAAACTAGCGTCGGGGCACACGTTCTACTTTAAAGGAACAGAAAATGGAAAACTGACAGGCGTTGGCTTTATAATTAGAAAAGACCTGAAGTCACGGATCACAGAAATTGAAGGAATTTCAGATAGAATCGCACGGGTAGTAATAAAGATAAACAACAGATACAGTATGGAAATTATACAAGTGTATGCACCAACAACCTCAAATCCGGAGGAGCAAATCGAAGACCTATACGAGGAGATACAGAAGATTTTGGATAATAACAAATGGCATTACAAAATTGTAAAAGGAGACTTCTGCGAAAGTAGGAGCCAAGCAGAGCAGTGGCACGAAAGTGGGAAACTTTGGACTTGGCAAAAGAAACAAGAGAGGAGAGAAGTTAGTGGAATTCTCAGAATCATTTCCAATATATTTTTCAACAAACCGCCCCAGAGGAAGTGGAAATGGAAACGCCCAAATGAGACCAAAAACGAAATAGACTACGTTCTATCGAATAACAGAGCAATTTCGCAAAACATGTCTGTTCTGAACAGTTTCAAAGTCTCGACACCAATAGCAGAAATAAAATACTGACCGACATACTAAGAGAGACAGCCAAGGAAATAGCAGGCACCAGAAAGAAAAGAGAGAGCAAAATCTCAGAAGAAACTAAACTCTTGATGAAGAAAAGAAGGGAAATGAAAGAAGAGGAAAATTGCATAAAAAGGATTGAATACACAGAACTAAATAAAACCGTAAGGAAGAAAATAAGAGAGGATGTACGAAGATATAACGAAAATCTTGTTAGAAATACAATCGAGGAGAAGAAGAGCCTGAAGAAAACCAAACATCAACTCATGTTAATGAAAATGCAAATAATTACAGTTAAGAGACCAGACGGGACCGTAACACGAAATAAGGAAGAAATTATAAAAATATTTGAAAATTTCTACACAGAATTGTATTACTCCGAAGAAGAGCTAGGAAATGAAGACTCAGAAGAAAATGATGTAGATGTCCCAGATGTAATGAAAGAAGTGGATAAAGTAATTCGAGGTATGAAGAACGGAAAGTCGCCAGGAGAAGATGGACTCACAGCAGAGATGTTTAAATGGGGAGGTAAAAAGATGAAAGAGGAAGTTGCGGAATTATTCTCAATCTGCCTGAGGAAGAGAGAAATACCCAGAAGTTGGAATAATGCTGTTATAATTTTTTGTACAAGAAAGGGGACAAAGAACGCGTCGAAAACTACAGACCAATTAATTTACTGTCAGTTCTATACAAAATGTTCACCAAAGTTATTTCGAATCGTATTGAACGGGACTTGGATTTTAACCAGGGAAGGGAACAAACTGGATTTCCTCGTGGATTTACCACAATGGACCACATACAAACATTGAATGAAGTTATGGAAATGACTAATGAATATGAACTTCCACTATGTTTGGGATTCATAGATTTCGAAAAAGCTTTCGATTCGGTCTCCTTGTCAGCAGTACTTAAATCATTTGAACATCAAGGCATCAAAAATGCGTACATCAAGCTACTGCAAAACATTTATTCGACTGCCGCAACTGTCATTAGACTACATCAAGAAAGTGAAAAATTTAAATTTGGAAAGGGGATATGGCAAGGAGATTCAATTTCCCCAAAACTGTTTTGTGCGGTTTTGGAGAGAGTGTTCCAAAATTTAAACTGGGATGAAGTTGGAATTAAAATTAATGGCGAATATCTCCATCACCTACGGTTCGCTGATGATACAGTTCTGTTTGCTCAAATGCGGAAGAACTACAAACCAGAATGGAAGAACTGAATAATGAGAGTTCGAAAATAGGCCTTAAAATGAATTTAAGTAAAACAAAGGTCATATACAATCAACATGCTGCAAAAAGGAAATAAAGATTAACGAAGAGACAATAGGCATAGTTGATGATTATGTTTACCTAGGCCAGCTTAAAACATTGGAAGCCAAAGTTGACTGATGAAATAAATAGAAGAAGTAAAATGGCGTGGAGTTCGTTTGGAAGACTACACTTTATTTTCTGAAGCAAACTTCCAATGTGTCTGAAGCGTAAAGTTTATAATCAATGTGTCTGACCCGTGATGATGTACGGCTGTGAAACTTGGATATTAAATGCGCAAACGACTCAAAGATTGAGAGTCACACAAAGAGCAATCGAGATATGCATGCTAGGAACAACCAGGAGGGACAGGAAGACAAATGAATGGATTCGCGCACAAACAAAGGTGAAGACCTCTAAGTGGTTCTCCGCCCTCCTTCCCTCATAATACCCTCTACTTAGCAGTGTAACCAACCCCGTTGCATTATGGTAGAAGTCTAGATCACGGTTTCTTACTTGTTGAAAAATTATGGAAGATGTACATTTCGTTTGTCTACACTATTTTCTGCAATGTGACCGTCTCAACCTAAAATTCAGTTATTTATAAGAGTATAACATATATATAGCATAGTCGGTAGCGCGCTCGACTTCAGTGCGAGCGGTCGGTAACGGGTTCGATTCACGGTGGGGGCTCAAAAATTTCGGTGTTGACCCAGCATCGTGAGACAATTGGGGAGCTGCTGTGGATAAAAGACTGTGGCGATCACAGTGAGAGCTTCGGCTCTCCTCTCCCAACCCGTCTGGTCAGCGCGGGAGCAGTAGGCCAACTCCTCCCTTCGGGAAGAGGCCTCATCCACTAGTGGATTGAATATGGCTGTGATTTATTATATTATTATTATTATTAGAGGCCTCATCCTCATTCTGAACACTTCCAAGGCAATAGTGTTAATTTTACTAACGAACACACACACACACAAAATGCTAAAAATGACAAAGGAAGATGACAATGATTTAGGACAAGCTCAATCTCATTTTCAATTAACATTAATTAATTGTTGAAATGTTGAAATCACACATTAATACAAATGTTGCGTTACGGAAATGTTATGTATCTTTGAACAAATAGAAAAAGTAATTAAATATTTATTTGCAAAGAATTCCAAATCTACCTGAGTCTGTCTTCGTCTGAAAGAGAAGTGTCGATCTCTCCTGTGAATAATCCAGCAGGGCCGTTTCCTTGACCACGTTTTCACCCGCGGCGCGGGGAGTATTGGATTTTTGACAGTGGCGGGTGAGAACGGAAATAAAAGTTGAAGTTCACTAGTTCAGTTCTTGCTTGGCATGTGAAGTGAACTGACTAGGGCCGGTTTTCGTGATATTAGGTTAAGCGTGATTGATTGCGGATAGTCAGCGTTAATTTCCTGCAAAGTGCACGTGATATGTCAAAATGGCAGGCTTTTTTTCGTCCGTGGTTACAAGAAAGTTCTCTTCCAGAAAAACATCAAAATAACGATGTTGCAGGTCCCAGCCGCCAGGGTGAAACAACGCCAAGAAAGAATATTCGATCGGGAGCGGGTCAAAAATGAGGAAACAAACCATGTGCGTGGATACGTGCGTGATTTGGTGGAAAGTGGGGGTTCTTTGCCGAGTAAGAACATAGCAGACGCAACTGGTGTTAACATAAGTACTGTGAGAAAAATGTCCGCGTTTGAGGAACCTTCTGAGTATCGAACACCAACGAAAAAGAAGGTAAACAAAACTAAGATTGCCTTCGATAAGACTGACGACTTCAGTCGAGATTCAACCAGGCGAACAGTATATGAATTCTTCATGAAAGGTGAAGCTCCAACCATTTGTAGAGTTCTTACAGTAATGAAGGAAAAGACTGCCGGCACAGACTATGAATTCCCATACAGTGGCGGAACATTGCGGGAATTGTTACAAAGCATGGGATTCTCATATAAGAGGGTCTCACGTAAAACTACGAGATCTGAATCGGTGGAAATAGTAGCGTGGAGATATCGGTATTTACATGAAATACAACGACTGCGTCGAGAAGGGATATTTATTTGGACGAAACGTGGTTCGACACCAATACATGCAAAATGAAAAACTGGAGTGATGACACGGACAATTGTACTGTTACAACTCCTGCATCAAAAGGACAAAGAATTGTAATTGTGCACTGTGGTGGGCGAAATGGTTTCCTTCAAGATGCACTTCTTTTGACACACAAAAATATGTTAAATGTTCCAGTCGATTACCACGGCACGATGACCTCACAGGTTTTCGAAGAATGGTTTGAGAATTGTGTGTTAAAGAGGTTACAAGAGCCAACATTAATAGTGGTGGACAATGCGAGTTATCTTCTCGATTTCTCGATCCAATGCCAAACATGTCTTGGAAAAAAGAAAAAAATAATTCAGCACATGAATCATAATATTGATGTCCCTCAGCCGATTAGAATAATGCCTGTTTTATTGAAACTCATTCAGAAAAAGTCCTGTGGCCAACAGAAAAAGTTCGTAATAGATGAATTTGCCCTCTATTACGGTCATGTTGTTATTATACCACCATACCATTGCGTGCTAAATCCGATTGAGCAAGCTTGGTCAGAAATAAAAGGGCGTGTTGCATCTTGTAATTTAAAAGGGCTCCCAATCAATACAATAATTCAAAATTTGAAAAATGCTCTGAACTCTGTTACTCTTGAAAAGTGGGTAAATTATGTAGGCCCTACAACATGTCGAGGATATCGAAAAAAATTATCGTGGTCTGGAGAATGTCTTTGATGGGGATAACTATCATGTTATCATCGATGTGGGTGGATCCTCATCAGAAAGGGAGGATAGCGAAAGTGAGAATATGCTTTCAACCCGAAACTGTAAGTAGTGATCCTTTATTGTATTCATTCATTATTTTAGATTTGTATTTTGTTAATATTATTATCAAACATAACATGATCGATACCCTATTTTAACACTCAGAGCCACCGTCTCGTGTGCAGAAATGGCGTGGATCAAATAATAGGTGACCCACCCTCTCCTAGCGCTTTCTTAACCCACGATACACCGTAATTCAACCTTGAACCACCGTCCATAGTGACCAACGCTTGAGCCACGACCCACCATCCAGCACGACCAATTGAACCCTCAACGTACTGGAAGCCTGTCTTGACCCATGAACAATAGAATCCCCGGGTCCTGAGATCGGCGAAGTTCGCATTACGACGCTGGGTCTACGCCGAAAATAAAGTCCACGAAGCCCAGCTTATGAGTGCGCTAATCGCTAGTCTACTGGCAGACCCCTATTATTATTATTATTATCATTATTAAATACAAGATAAACTATGGCTCTTAGGTTCATTGTTTCTTTCTGTCTCTCATTGGTGTAGAAAGTAGTAGCTCATACCACCTGGAGAGAATGACAAGACGACATTTCTTTGATGTGGTTAGAAGAACTTGAATGCCTGCATAGTCGCGCGTGGCTAGAAAAGTTGGTTTAGCTTTTGAGACGACAATAACTGCCATTTTCTTTGTCATCTGCTGTTCATCTGTGTCGCACGCTTTATAGTGATGTTTACGACCCTTGTAACCATTGTTGGGCACGTTACTTTTAAAATGTAACGCGTTACAAATGACTTTACCTACGGTCAAAAAGTAACGCGTTACCAGTTACTTTACTCGCTTTCAAAAGTAACGCGTTACTTTGGCACCGATTCTTACATCTTTTGTATTGGTACTGTGGAAATACCATTTTTTAAACCCTGATTATATACACACCCACCCAACACATACCTACAAATACAATAAACCTTACACTTTGAAAAATCTAGAAAAATTCCAAGAAATATTTCTTCCTTGACAAGGAATTGTGTTTGTTTCTTTGCAAACAACAGATGAAAAAGTAACGCAAAAGTAACGTCGTTACTTGGGGAAAAAGTAACTCTTTACCCGTTACAGTTACTTTTAAAATGTTGTAACGCATTACAGTAACTCTCGTTACTGAAAAAGTAACGCGTTACTTTACTCCCCACGTCGGCTTGTAACCATGTTTCCGTTCGCTTAGTGTTTGTCGTGATTGTCAGTGTTCACTTAAGTTTAACATTTCCTGCTTTGTGGCCGTTAGGACTATAGACGTTCGATTATCCGGCAAAATCGGTTATCCACCATAGCCACGATCCGGACCGTGTCGTATAAAAGAGCGTTTACTCTATATTGTCTCCATCTTTTTTAAGGTTAGTATTGCAAAAATCTTTCCATTTTTTAAAAATATAATAAATAAATGGTGTAAGAAAAAACCCATATTAGAGTTTAGACAGTTTTGCTTCTTCACGTATGTTTTACAGTCCTTACAGTATCAGTATAGCAGAAGCTGATATAAATGGGAGAGCGTCAACAGAAGTAAAAGGCCGATAAGGGAGAAAGTATGACAAGCGTCTGCCGACAGCATTTGAGGAACAGCCGAATGGGCACGAGATGTCACGAATGCTTGGACCAGCCAAGAGTTCGCGAACTTCTAGCAACGGAGGAATACAACATTAAAAATGCATGGTCCTGAAACACATTTATATGATAGTTTTCTTAAAATTTTAGCTCTGTGTTGGTGTGTAAAAACAGGTTAAATTTTTAGGAATAAGCATGCTTAAGAAATTTAAATTTTCTTAATTAGCAAGAAAATTTGCCATTATTATTTACTTACTTTATTAATTACGGAACTAGGAAGTTCATCGAAGCAGTAACAAACGCTTTCCACTGGAATCTATCCTGGGCAAGATCAAACCAGGTTTCATCACAAACACTTTCTTCTCGAGGATCCCTTCAATATTGCCGTAGAAATAGTGAAGTATTTTTCGAATACGGCAAGAAAGATGCATTGGGAAAATCTATGGAAATTTTCAGGATGATACAAAATCGGGAACAGCTACAAACCTATATGAAAAAAGTAGCTCAACTTGAAAGTATACTCAGAGCAATTTCAAATAAGGGGATTAAACTACCATACGTACATCACACAGAGCCTTCCAATTAGAAAATTAAGCTGCAGAGAAAATTTATTTCTACAAAACAGAAAACTAAACCTAATACGGTGCAATTTAAAAAAAAAATCAATCGGCAGAAGTAAGATTTTCATTGTATATGGTTTCAGGAACAAACCCTTAGATCTTTTAAACTTTATATTAACTTTTCTGGTAGAAGCGTCTTAAGACCGTCACTCGTCTGAGGGATGACGTTCCTCGGTGAGAATTCTTCCGGGAAAAGGAATGTAGATGATAGCAACCAAGGTCTTTGTCTATGGGTCCCATACCGACATTATCCTGATGAAACTGAGGAAAAGTCTAGAAAACATCATCAAGGAAGGCCTGGCAACAGGATTCGAAATTGCGTGCTTTTCCAGTGCTGATTACATTTAGTGTACTTCGTTTGAGTGTTATTTATGGTATTTTTGCGTCTCTGGCTCAGCCGGGTTGAGGAAGGTATTAGCCAGAGCTAATTTTAAAGTACCATTCCCAACATTCGCCTGTAATGTACTTCGTATGCTGTTCTCTATCACATGTAGAAACCATCTTTAAACTTTGAAGTACATAAGTAAGTAATATAGTAGGAAGTAGATAGTACGGTACGGTATAGTATTGATAGTACACCAATACGGTAAGAGACAATGGCCAGTTGTGTACATCTATTAATAAACTGCAACGATTGCCACTTACTTTCCTTTTTTTTTTCCTTTGAATGCTATACGTATGATATTCTATTTTGTTTTACTGCTTATACTCCATTTTCAGATGAAATCTTGTTATTTCTGGTCAAAATTGTTGGACATTGGAATTATGTATTGTATCAAGTTGGAACCGTGCATTTTGTATGTTTTTCTATAATTGTTTTCTTCTCTGATTCAGTGCTATTCATGTAATATTTACCAACCTCGGTGGTCGAGAATTCTTATTCGTCCGGACGTAGTGAAAGTCAGTAGTACCTAATAAAATTAAAAAAAAAAAAAAAAAAATGCCCAAGCAAAATGAAGTCTATGCAAGTTTTATATTATGGGTGACTATTTGGTTTTACCCCGTAATTTCTGCATAAATCCATAAGATACTGTAGTTAAATTATTGTACTGAAGTTTGTCGCTCTATATTTATTTTCTTGGTCTTATACGTGTTGGAGTGCTATTCATATTTTTTGTTCTGCTGGTTAAACTTAAATATAGATGAGATCATGCTTAAGTCATATAAAAGTATTTGGCTTTGAAGTTTGATATGGCTTAAAGTAAGCTCTTTGTGCTTCATTTCCTAAGAATTAATATTAATATTTGTTGTATATTGTAATTAGATTATGTATAATCTTAAGTGTTATAACTAGATCAACTCTCCATTGAGAATTGAAAAGGTATAGAAGATATGATAGCTCTTTCATGGTAAAGTTCTTTCTGTTGGCTTCTTGTTATTCACTGTAACGACTAATGCACACGAAAAGGTGTTGTTGTAGTTTTAGTAGTAGTAATTAGAAGACCACATGAATCGAGATTGCTTTATTGACTCATACAACAATAGCTCATTATGTTTTATTTTATTAGCGTGTTAGTATCTTGAAGTTTTAATTAATATTTTTCATTAAATTCATTACCTAAGACATAAAAATGAAGAGAAAGTGATTCCGCCCGTGGGGGGTGTCACGTGTCACCCTCCCCCAAATTGTCCAGAACACCCCAGCTTTATTTTTTTTACGGTCAAAGGTCGATAGAAACCGTGCAAAACCACTTAACGCTCAGTCCGCGAGGGATTTCCCGCCTTTTTCGTTTTACGTCAATTATTCAAAATTCAGTGCAGCTAAACAAAATTTAACTCTCGCGAACCAAAGTTCGTTTTTCACTTTTATAGTTTTATAGAAATGCTACTAGTAACCCAGAATAATGTCCCAAAAGTGCCTGCACACAATTCTGAAGTTATTACTAACATTAAAGCTAATAGAACCTATTATTGAAGTACGCAATCAACTTTGGTCCCTGAAAGTTAAGTTTTGTTAACCTGCACGTGATTCTGTACTGTTTAACTTTGAGTTAGAATATGTGATTTTAAAAATTAAAGGGGACAAAAAGGGTCTATCATTGAATGGTTTGAATGAACTGTTTGTATACGCGGATGATGTAGATTTAATAGGGAACGATATAGATACACTACAATGCAACACCGATTTCTTAGTAGAAGTGTGCGATGAGATAGGCCTACATGTAAACAGAGATAAAACAAATTGCACGATAACAAGCCGAAACACAGGGGATGAAGGAAATAAAAACATAAGAATTAGGGATTAGGTCATAGATAAAGTAAACAAATTTAAATACTTGGGAGCATAGATAACAAGGGAAAATGAGGTCACTGAAGAAATAAAAAAATCGCTTAGTATCAGGGAACGCATGTTTCTATTCAGTCCCTAACTTCTAACATCGCGATTAATATCAAGGAAAATGAAATTGAAAATATACAGAACGGTTATTCTGCCAGTAATACTTTACGGCTGCGAAAGTTGGAATACGACACCCTAGCAGATGAGGTGCGTGTATTTGAAAATAAGGTTTTGAGAAAGATGTACGGGACGAGATGACTGGAGAGTGGAGGAGACTGCATAATGAAGAACTCCATGGACTGTACGATTCACCAGATGTTGTAAAAATAATGAAATCGCGACGACTAAGGTGGGCAGGCCATGTAGCTCGGATGGGGAAAAACGAAGATTATATTTTATCCTGGTTGGAAGGCCGGATTGAAGGAGGCCATTGGGAAGGCCGAGACGTCGTTGGGAGGTCAATATTAGAAGAGATCTTCGAGAAGTAGGCGTTCGTGATAAAAACTAGCTTGATATTGCCCAGGATAGAATCCAATGGCGAACGTTTGTTACTGCGGCGATGAACTTGCTGGTTCTATAAGCAATAGAGTTAGTTAGCATGTGATTCTGCATAATAGACGTAAAACGAAAAAGGTGGGGAAACCCACTTGGATTGAGCCTTAAACCCTCCCAAATTTTGGCTTTATACCCCTACCCCGCTAAACTGACGGAATCCCTGTTCATATGGCTATTTCGTGGCACTCGTGGTGCACAATAATAAAAAATAATTTGTTCAAAAGAGCCTGGCCCTGGAGGATCTTTGAGAATAAGTATTTCCCTGAATATAAAAAATTGCATTTTTCGACTTATCTCTGCTGCAAGAAAAAGCATACGCATACACATGTACACGATTCTCTGCAAAAATGCACCCTGGAGAGCCGTTGTCCGCCAATCACCGCAAGCTAACAGCTAGAATGTTACGTTCGTGAATCTTCGGCTATATTCGGCTGTTCCTCAAATGCTGTCGACAGATGATTGTGAAAGTATGGGGATGAAAATTCGCAGAAGAAAATAAATGTTTGTATTCATCCGTCCCCGAATCAATCTCCAACACTTTATGTTATTGTTGAAAGACAACAGAAAATAGTTTGGCATTGATAACTTAACTACTTATATGACTTATAGTCATATTTTTAAACTACAATATAACATGTTAAATAAAATTTATCAGAATAAAACTAACTGTCACAAGACTTCTAGTATGAAACAACATCAACAAAAACATTAAATTAATATTATCGACATTCGTGAAAATAAAGCTTATAGTCTCGATGCAGTGTCTCGGTACCATGCCTATTGAGAAACCGAGGCTGCTACCAGGGTTTCATTTCACGTGAGCACTTAGGAGAGCTATAAGTACCCAAATATTGCAATATTTGAACAGTCACCTAAACCTGCACATTATAATCAAGGTGGTAAGTCACAGCAACCTCGTAGCCAAAGAAAGAGTGATTATGACAACAAAGAAACCTCCTCACGTTGACAAACTCGACTGAACTACATAGCAATTTATGTTTATAGTTGCGACAAATTTAGGAATTTTGAGATACAACTTATTACTTTAATTCTTTCCCCTCCCCGATTAAAAAACACAACATAATTTCACTACGGTACGATAAAAATTATTATATTTGCTATATTTAGTGTTAAAATATCGTAGGGTATATGCTAATCATCGGCCACCCGCCAAACATCGGACACATATGGAAATCCGGTCTCAAACAATAGTTACATGCGTAGCAGACAGTTCGCGTTGTCACCAAAAAATGGCCCAACTCATGCAGACTGAACCTTGATACTGGAACACTAAGCCCTCTATTAAATTATATAACAAAAACAAGGACATGCACTCCACAGAGTTCAAAACGACGGAAGTGCTAAAGGACGAAGAGATGACACCTCCTGCGAAAATAATTAAAGGGAAGTTAATTTCTCCTTTTCATTTTATTCCAAAGCTTCAGGCAGTGTTATTAGGTATTACAAAGTACAGTTATGAAAATAATAATATTATTAGTACGAAAACAGGCGCATGAAGGGCAGTGGCCGATAACTAGATGTCAAAACCAAATTTCTTTATTATCGGACATGTTTGGGAATATGTCGTGTTTCGCTTATCTTTTCGTTATTGTCAAAGAGGTCAATTTCTGCAAAGTTCTAATTTACGTCGTGAGCTCCGTGCGACTATCTTAACCAAAGATCGGCCGGGGGTTTCCGATAATATAACATGTGTGGCCGATATTAGAATTTTTGATAATATTGTTTTCTGAAATTTTGATAACATTGTTTATAAGTGTTGAATACACAGATGCCATCAACAAATCAGGAACCTCGTTAAAGTAAATTTAAGTTTTCTTTTCAGAAAACATTTCATTAGAGTCCTAGCAATTATTAGAGAAGTCACAAATTATCTTTCTTAGGTATTTTGACTATTATTTTATTACCTCGGTATGCTTATTGGCACAAATTCTGCTGGCCAACTTTTGCAAGACTTTATAAATAAATTCAGTCTGGGTCGAAGAGAAAAAAGAAGACTGAACGAGAAAACAAGTTGAAGGAGAAGCTATAAGCAAATAAGCAGCCTATTAGAAGAAAGAAAGCATGGCAGAACGATCAAAAATTCCCAACAGACAGCTCCAATGGAATGGATCAAATTCCTGTTATTTCTACAGCTCCCTGCTTAATATGCGGATTCATGACTGACGAAAGTAGTCCATTCAGCGTTGTTGCTTGTAGTGCGTGCAATTAAATTACACACTTAAAATGTATTGACAAAAGTCACAAAGATATGTTCATAC
>JAGDQP010014071.1:0-46109 GCA_022664845.1 Lepisma saccharinum | reverse complement strand
TTTTATACAAGGCAAAAGTGGAAAGTGAATATTTAAATTATTTATAAAATATTCATTTCGAACTTTCTGCTTGTTACATCATTTATCAAGTTATGTCTAACTGCTTAGGGAAAAAATCCTATACACTATTCTTATGTGTATTTATAAATTAGCTCTTCTCGAGGGAAACTCAGCTAAAATAACTTCTCCTAGAAAAACTGATAACGATGCACTTTTTACACAAGGCATTGAATGAATATTCTTAATTAATTTTAAAATATTCATTTAGATCTTTGTGCTTGTACAGCACGTATCAACTTCAGTGTAACAACCTGGGAAATAAAATTTATGTCCTATTTTTTGTATTGATTGCATGTATATTTTTTATTTACCTCTTATGGAGAGCAATTCATGAAACAACTTCTGCTTGTAAGTAATGAGTGAATATTGTGTATTATTTTTAAACACTTATTTAGAATTTTGTGCGTGTTACATTATTGATCAAGTGCTGTATAACATCTTATGAAAAGAGAAACCATTTCTTAGACTTTTTATTAATTACGTGTATTAATATAATAATGTTTTCTCTATAGCATTTCAGAAAAAACGACTTTTCCCTGAAATACTAAAAATAATGCAATTTTAAAGAAAGGAAAATATTGATGGAGAGTTTAATTATTTCTAAAATATTCAATAGGAACTTTGCGCTTCTAACATCATTTATGAAGAAGTGCTGTCTAACATTTTAGGAACAGATAAAAACCTTTCCTACATTTTTATTAATTACGTGTATTGCGATATTTGGCTCTTCTCGAGAGTACCACAACTAAAACAAATACTACTAAAATACTGAAAATGATTCATTTTTACAAAAGGCAAAAGAGATGACTGACTATAATAAATTATTTTCAAAATATTCAATCAGAACTTTCTGTTTGTTGCTATATTTATCAAGTACAGTCTAACAACTTAGGAGAAAAGAAAGGATTTAATAAACTTTATTAAACTTTACGTTTATTGATATTTTTAGCTCTTCTCGAGAGGAATTCTGTTAAAACAACTTCTCCATAAAATAATGAAAATAATGCATTTATTACACAAGTCTAAAGTAGAAATTGAATATTTTATATTATTTTTAAAATATTCATTTAGAACTTTCTGCTTGTTACATCATTTATCAAGAGCTCTCTAACAGTTTAGGATACGTAAACTACATTTCCTACACATTGTCTTTTACGTGTGTTTATTAATTTAGCTCTTCTCGAGTGCAACTCAGCTAAAACATCTCCCAGCAATACTGAAAACGGTACATCTTTTACACAAGGCGAAAGTATTGAATGAACAATTTAAATTAATTAAAAAATATTCATTCAGATCTTTGTGCTTCTTACAGCATTTATCAACTGCAGTTTAACAGCTTGGGAAAAGAGAAATCATTTCCTATTCTTTGTATTGATTGCATTTATTCATAAATTTAGCTCCTCTGGAGAGCAATTAAGCCAAAACGTATCTTAAGAATACAAAAATGATGCATTTTTAAACAAGGCAAAAGTAAATAGTGAATATTATAATTTATTTTTAAAATAATCGTTTAGGGCTTTGTGCTTGTTACATCATGTATCAAGTGCAGTCTAACAACTAAGGAAAAGATAAAAAACATTTCCTATACTTTGTATTATTTACGTTTTTTGATAGATTCATCTCTAATCGAGAGCAATTCTGTTAAAACAACTTCTAGAAATACCGAAAATGGTTCATCATTTACACAAAACTAAAGTAATTAGTGAATATTTTTAATATTTTTTTTATATTCAATGAGATCTTTGTGCTTATTACAGCATTTATCAAGTGCTGTCTAACATCTAAGGAAAAGGCAAAACATTTCCTTTATTTTGTATTAATTACCTGTGTTGATATATTTAACTCTTCTCGAGTGCGATTCAAGTAAAACAACTTCTCCTAAAAATATTGTAAATGTCACCCAAGGCGAACGTAATGAGGGAATATGAATTATTAATTTTAAAATATTCAACCAGAACTTTATGCTTGTTACATCGTTTATCAAGTGCAGTCTAACAGCTTAGGAAAAGAGAAAACATTTCCTATAATTTGTATTAATTACGTGAATTGATATATTTAGTTCTTCTCGAGAGTAATTCAACTAAAACAACTTCTCCAAAATTTCTGAAAATTTCGCTTTTTGCACACAAAGACAATGTAATGAGTGAAGATAGTTAACGATATTTTAAAATATTCAATAAGGAATTTGTTCTGGCTACACCATTGACATATTTAGCTTTTCTCGATAGAAATCCATCGATGAAACTTCTGAAAATTGTATAAATGAAGCATTTTGTGTACAGGGCAAAAGTAACGAGTGAATAATGTAAATCTACGCAAGCTCTATGCATACTGACTTAGGTGAGCACTACAAAAGAGCAACTGAATTTTCACCTCTGTCCTATTCGTGTGAATTTCTAAATTGACTCCGAACCGATCAATTGGAATTGTCCGATCAATGGAACGGAACAGGACGTGAATTCGTGGTCACATGTACACAAATCAAGCAACGCTAATCACTAATTTCAACGCTAATGTCTACTAGGTTAACGGCTACTGTATTGTGCCTAGTAAAAGGGTCTGTCCTACATATTTCTATTTGCTGTCTCAGAAAATGCTGGCTGATGGAAGTCATATTTTAGGCATTTTGGGTGCTTATACCGTGTTAGCTTATCTGATCTATACCAGGAAGAAAACTAGAATTGAAAAGAAGAATGAAGGCTCAACTTAAGTGGCGACATGGGATTTGGAAGAAGATTGTATCATAGGAATGAGAAAACAGGCAATCACACACCGTTTGTTGTGAAATGATGAAGCAAGATTTGAGCAAAAAAATCTGATATATTGTTTATGATGTCACGGAACTTTGGCCTCTAAGTTTGAGTGATCAAAGAATATTTGAGATCTTCGAAATGTTGAACTGAAGAAAACTTAAAATTCTTCAGGAAGACAAGTTACATCACGAGGAAATACTTGAGCGGTAGTGGAAGAAAGGTAATAGTAAGGAGAGGAACGAGGAGGAACAAAATTATATAGATTAACAAAGGAATGCCGATAAGGATATATTATCCCACAAGGTGTGAAATATGATGCAGACTCAATCAATGTCGATCAGATCTTTAAATTAATTGACGTACGAGTTCCATGCAGTGCCGGGTCTTCGGAAAGGAGATAGTAGGAAAGGAGCTACAGAAACCACATTTCCTTCTTGCAAGTTGGATGCCCACGGGGTTTCAGGTGTCGCAGACGCAGAACTAGCTTCTGTCAACGTCTTTCCTTCATGATTCATAGGTTGGTCGTAATGATCACGATTGAAGTTTTCCTACAACTCAAACAAAGAAAATCTTTTTTCCATCAACAAACAAGTACCTATACTGAAAATAAGCGAAGCAGCCTCTCTTTCTAAAATCTACTAGGTAAGGTTGAAGTTTTAAACGCTCACTGAGAAGTCCTGTTCTATATATATTTGACTTCCTCGTAGTTTGTTTTTATTTTTCAAAACTGTTTCTTTTGTTATATACGACATATAATTGGTCGCACCCTATCATCGCGTTTTCTGCCTATGCGATGGCAGCGCTGTATGCACTGTTCACTTAGTGTTATTCCCATCCGATCCCTTAACACTTGCTTTACTTTTTCTTCGACACGCTCCCAGTTCTCACTGCGCTCTTCCGGAATACCGTGAATCACGAGATTTTGACGACGTGACCTGTTTTCGAGGTCATCAATCTTATCTTCCAGATAATGTATATGATCCTGAAGTCTATTAACTTCATTAGAGACGCCCTTGAGTGCACTTTCCATATTCAAAACTTTGTCCATTACATTATTTATACGGACAATGTTCAGAACAGTCTTTATTTCAGAAATGTCAGTCTTTTGAGAAATTATAGGAGGTCCCGGATTTTTTCCCCACCAATCCGATTACTAACAACGTCACTAAAACAAAACCATAGGCTAAGTACGCTTTGGATACTTTCAACATCCTCTCACCATGTGCGGTTGCAGTTTCTTTCGCCCCACCACACAACACAGCACTACAGAAGAGGCCGATTCTGGCTCTCCAGGTATCAATTGAGATACCCATGTCACGCTTCACTGCACTTCAGAGCTCACGAGAAACACGTCTTTCTCACGCTCACTCACATATTTTTATATTGTCACCCGACTTACGTCCTTGAGCAAAATATCATCATTGTATGACATCGGGAAATGAGTTAACAGTCAAATTGAATAATTAATGGACATATTTGCGAAACGAAAACAGAAAGTATACGCGTTGTAACATAAGGTATACGCTAATGCGTGGGGTTAACTAGAGAGTATACGGCGCATATCATAAAGGCCTTCAAAGAAATTTTAAAAAAATACATACTCTACTCAGGCGGATAAGTGAGACCACCACGAATGGTGTTCTCCCTCATTCTCCTCACTCTTACCTGTGCATGGCGCAAAGCCGGGACCTATAATTACCTTGAAGCCACGCCGTGACGTAAATTTAGTATACATACAGAACATGTCCTTAGGCTCTCCTCTCCCAACCCGTCTGATCAGCGTGGGAGCAGTAGACTAATCTCCTTCCTCCGGGGAGAGGCTTCATCGGTAGTGGATGAAATATCGACATCCCCGTGCGTATCGTACAGGGATAGCTTTACCTTTACATCTAATTATTTTAGGATAACAAATGAATGCTGCTTGGAGGGGATTTCTATATTTCCCTATCAAACCATGTTAACTTCTTAAGATCCGTACGCCTTTTTAAGCGACATTCACTTAATCATAAACTTTACTAAATAGATGTATTGGATACAGCTGCAAATATGACTTTAAATTCCTTTTTATTATTTCATCTTAACCTCTCTGGGAGATTTTACTGGGATAGAAAAATTGATAGCAGATCGTTGGTGGGCGAAATTCTTCTATACCCCAGGATTTCGCACCATTGTTATTAAAAATTGCACGAAACTATGTTAGATAGTCAAGTTAGATTTTTTATTTTCCATGTATTTTAGTGTCTTCCATTGCTATAGGAAGCAAAACATAGCATTTTTAGGAGTTCCGAGTGCTCTATGCCAGAAGGAGCTCTTGTAAAGAATGACCAAAATGTCGATCGAAACGTCGATGATATAAAGCACTTTTGTTATCAAAAAACTAGATTAAAGTATGTAATATAATCAAACGACTGGAAAGCCGAATAATTCAAAGTATAGTGCACAAGTAAGAGTGTAATGCACCGTTTGAAAATTAATTTGTTGAGAAAAAAAATCTGCACTGTACACGAGGCAAGCGCGCAGAACCGAACGAGGTAACGTCTGGTGGTAACTGCGTACGTAACAACTGAAGGATTAATTACGCAGCAAGAAAAAAAGGCAAAGTGGAAAATATCAAGATATATGTTTTTTCTCCCTAAAAAAATGTCAGATATGAAAAATAAATTGATAATAATTAGTACGGTATATATTGCCAGTTTTTACGTTGCAAAAAGGTTGAGTCAACAGTGCGAAATTCAACCATACATTTCGTTAGAAATTATTCGTAGCAGCAAAGCTGCTACGATGTTGAAGATTAAAAGATAAAATACAACCAAATTCCGCACGAGTATCAACGTTGAGAGTTGATTGGTAGGTATATGTTTGGTAGTTTAACCATATATCATCCATTGCCACCATTCTTCAACGATAAATGTTTACTGGGTTTCCAACAATCACAGTAAAATTATTATCGTGCTGCCATAAAACTACTTAAATTGTTATTTAAAAAATGCCGACTCTGAAAGTTTTCCTGCCTAAATGCCTATGTATAAATTATCCCCTGCCAAGAAGGAGACAACGGATTAATGCAAAACTTTCAGAATACATAGACGATTGACAAATGACAACTGATTAGGACGACAGCTCCGTGACACATCAGAGGTGGCGGGTATGCCATCTAGGAATATAAAATATAAAAGCTTTACAGTGACCCTAACTCCACGTTCTTTTTAAAAATTTATGCATACCTTTTCGTCTTATATTGTCATTAAAATGTGACTATTTTCTTCATGCTTCTTTGAATCATGCTTTCAACTTTATCTGTCATCATTCCATGTCTATATCTTGACTAGTTCGCTTTCCTCTGCTTTATCTCATCACTTTTCTGTCACCTCCTGTATGTGGCGCTTGTTGATTTCACAACTTTAAAGATAACATTCCATTCTCAATATTATATTAATTATTTCATATTTCGAAACCAGTCAAATTATATTTCTTTGCATTGTGTTAGACTCAATATTTCATACCTCAGGCAAGGCAAGCACCCAACACGAAATTTTAATTGATATTTCTGCTTATTAGGGGAGAGAAATATTTTCTGTTTGTGACGTTCCTGATTTTATTTATTTGAAGTTTCTATTTAAAGGTTTTAAGTATCTAAGGCTCAGGTCGGGATAAGAAGGGAAAACGATGTGGGAAGGTGTCGGCCAGAGTCTAAGTTGAAGTACCATCCCGGCATTTGCCTAGTGTGACTAAAGAAAACCCTGGAAACATTCCTAATATGTTCATTGATACTTCATGTCCTCATCTATAATATATTTTGTATTGCTTACTCAACATTCTCTGTAGCATCGTAGAGTAGACACAAGCTTAAAAAAGTTGAAGTGTTAATCCATTTAATCTGCGGTGTGATACACATTCTATCTAAGATAATCTGTTAATTTATTTTAACTTCGATATTATTTTGATTTTAACGTGCTTAAATTAACTGATACAAAACCACTTCAAGCTTGATGTAGCCTTTTTTGTATGCTTTCCTGGGCTCCTTTAAGTCTGATATAATAAACTTGTGCACATTTGACGACTGGAAAATATGTACATTTGTTGAAATATAACACAAGCTTACACCGAGCCGCCGTAGCTCAGTGGTATAGCGTTGGCTTAGTATTCGGGAGGTCATGGGGTCGATCCCATGACTGAAGGCCATAAATACAATTCAATTGAACACGAGCTTGCATACTGTAGTGACAATATTAATGTAAGTTTTTCATTGTATTTTTTTTTTTAAGTTTTAGCGTAGTTTGCTTTGCTAATTCCGGGGCATACGAACATTGTCTTTTTGCTGATTGCTCAATGATAAAGCACCTACCCAGTAAACGAGATCTCCAGGTTATAACCAGAGTCCAGGAAAATACCAAGTAGTTTTCAATGCATTTTGAATTTGCTACCACGGAACTCTGTTATGAATGAAAATATTTAACAAATAATTTAATAATTAATTTATAAAGTTATTAATATTCCACAATTTTAAGCTGGTGAAATATATATTTAATAAGTTATTTTACAATACAGTAGTGTTTAACAGTGCAATTCCTACTACTTTTCCTTACTCTCTAACTCCCTAAAGTTCATCTTAATCCTCTTAACGCATTATGGGCCCACCAGGTAGTCGTACGGTCTAAAGCGTTAAGCTAACGACTCGAAGGTCCCGGGTTCCAGTCCCGGTAGGGACATGGGTGTCTTATAACTCGAACGTGAAGGATAAGTGTGACGGTCCGAAGTCAACAGTTACTAGACTGACCCATATAAAATAAGTTTACCAAGTTATTTTTACGTATTATGGCAGTCACAATCATTCAAACCATTTTCTCATCATGAGATCTTTATGCACCTCTTCCAGTTGTCTGGCGCCACAAGATGACTAAAAGTACTGTTTGTGTGTATTCCAATTGCTATTGTGAGATAGTTTGGTAGCTGATAAGAAATTAATATATCCTCTTTACCTGAAAAACAACGTTCATGATGCAGGATATAAAAATAATTTTCTCACCAATCCTTTTGATACTTCTGGATTACTAGGTATAAACCAGTTTTGTCTTTGTCACATTATAAGATGAAGGAGGTAATTTTAAGATAATCACTTCCCTTAGTGGAGCAGGACATTTAACAAATACACACACTGTGAATGAAATACTCGATTAATTGCCACTATTCGCCCATGTTTATACGAAACTCAAATTGATGATGGCGTCTTTATAATTTTCATTGACAGGAAACCCAGATTAGCACCGTTCACGAGATGGCCTTTGTTGTGTTTTATCTTCCACAATTTGAAAATTTAACCAATATAAAGAGTAAAGACATCAACTATATTGAAACAAACATTTCAGAATCGTAAGTAAGACTTATTTTCATATCAAGTTTTAGAATCTCTATTTATTCCTTAAGCCGATAACAACTTTATTACGAATTCCACAACGTTAAGGCTTCAAGACAATAAATTTATTTGTTACAGAACATTTATCTTCAGAAGCATACAACTCGATTTATATGTGCAATAACAATAACTTCCTAATAATATTAATTGAGGAGTTGGAACTCAGCAAGAATAAGAAAATAAAGATATAAATATTCATTCACTTTATTTTTATCATAATCTTTTGAGATTTATACGTCAAGACGCTTGTACAAGATACATAGCATTTTTATTTTGCTAGCCAACACCCTCCAGAGGGTTACGTCATCTATTTCGGGAAGAGAAGTGTATATATGCATGGAGAGAAAGGAGTGTGGATGGGAGTTTGGATGGTTATAATATTATTTAAATCTTTTATTTTGTTTCATCATTACATTTTGGGCATTATAAGCTCAGCTTATAATCAAAGTTTTGTTAAATTTAGGATGAAAATGATGCGAATGAATAACGAGGATGCAGTGCACTTGGACGCCACAACAGATTCACACATCGAAGGCTAATGATGAGTGACTCTTTTTACCTAGGGGCGACTCTAGGCGCAATGAAAGAGCGTGAGCCCATGGTGAAGATTAATGAATACAGTGCATGGATGGAGGTGAGAAGTGAAGAAACTAGTGTGAGGGGTGTAATGAATCAGTCAGGAGAGGAGGCTCGTGAAGTAAAGTTAAAGTTAAAGGAAGTTAAAGTAAGGACCAGAGTAGGTTGCTTTAAGATCAATTTGGAAGGTCTCTTTGGTGGATTGTTGTATGTGATGAAGGATTTTTTCTCGGTCAAATGGGAATATAATTATGCTGTACGGTAAGAGTGAGAAGACTAAGGATTTGAGTAACTGTAATGGGCTGTTAGTCTGAGGTAACACGAGCTAGCTGTACAGGTTTTGGAAAGCGAAGAGATCCTATGTAAGCTGGTGTATCTAGTTCGATTGAAGACGACCTTTACACTTATAACAGAAATAAAGTAAGATGCGATTCGCCACAGGTATTACAATTAGATGGCAAGTTGTTTCAGTCTCTGGTTTGTGAGGTCCGGTGCAGTAGCCATTTTTTTTATTATTAAGGCTGTGTAGCATTATAGGCTTGGCATTTTTCACAGCGGAGAGGTATGGTACAGATGGTTCTACCATACCTCTACCATACATCTATAAGAGATGAAGATCTCTTATAGATATAGACTCCGTTGGCTAGTAAATTATCAATAATCTGTCGATATGATATGAGAATCGTGATCGCGTAGCTCGGTGTCCCTTCTTTTGTTTTAATTGGATGCATTTAGAGATGGTATGTATGTCCTTCCGTGGTGAATTCTTGCTCCACTTCGGCATCTGTGATATCTGCATTCACTTTTCTTATGACCACATACAGCATCGGAGATCGCCTAGGAGATGGAAGTTGTCGGATTGGTTTGTTGTCTAGAATCTTCAGATTGGCTTGTTTCCCAAAAAATTAGAAACTGGATTTGTTTCTAATGTTAGTTGCAAATTCAGGATTCAATTATTGCAGGATTATTCCATTTCTAGTCTCGATGACTCTCATTAATGCTTCTCGTGAGACGTATTTTTGAAGTTGTTGTAACAAAATTTTAGGAATCTGGAAGTTGAAGAGCAGGAAGGAATGCGTTGACGTAGTACAGCTGCATGTTGAAATGAAGAGTGATTGCTTGGATTCATAGAATGTACAGAATCAAATTCAAAGTTGCTGAGACCATGTTGCTTCTTCTATGGCGGTGAGTTGAAAGTATCTGGTCTTGAAGAAACTGGAGAACGAGATCTGGAGCTTGAAGGCGATTAAAGATTTTCCGTTGAGAGTTTATTTTGGTTGCAAGAGCTGTGAATTGGGACTGAATTGGCTTCGTGACAACAGGTGAAAAGTTATGTTTACATTGGGTCTCGTTGTTCGGTATGATGGGATGGTGATCAATCTTTGTGCAATGACTGGATGAGATATCTCAAGCTAACTCTCACCCTGGCAGTACACGCATTTTTCTCTCCTTTACATCTGCTATAAAGGGTCGTCGGTAGTACATTAACACACCGAAGATACGCTAGGTTGAAGTTATGAATACGTATTAAGATTCTCAATGAATCTAGTTCTGTCTTTATTGTATGGTGAATTAAAATGCTTAAATAATCAAATTCATAGCTATTTTCACAATGCAATGATGTCGAATTATAAAGTAGTTATTACAAGCCCAATTGCAACTCTCAAGCACAATTGAAAATATCAATGTATTTACATTGCTATAAATTTTGGGAATAGCACAAATTGTGGTGACATCTCTTGATGATATGAATAACTTCAATACATATTCCAGTAAAGAAAAGTTCGAGAATATAAAGTTTAATATGCAATTAATATTAATAAACGTGTTTTTTCGTAAGATAATTATTTTATACAATACAACCCTAAAAGCATCCGATATCCATGGGACGTTCTGAACAGGTCCCATTGATGTCACAACGTCGCACGGGATATTGGGACATACTCAGGATATCCGTAGGAAATCCTACCTGGATAATCCCGGCTTTGTGAGTAGAGGAATATTCTGGGGATATCCTGGCAGGATTGTCCCGAATGTGGTCGTATTGCGATATCCTGAGGTAATATGTAACGCTCGCAAACCGTCTATTGTTTCACGCAAGTACGCTTCGCGTTTGGCAAATTTTTACTGCCTGTTTATATTAGGCGGTTATTGCACATTACTTCGATAATTGAGTTACTACGCATAGTTTAGAGGTCAGTTCAAATTGTTAAGTGCATGCAGATATTTTAAGATAGCTAGGATATTGTGTATTTATTAATTTCGCGTAAGTGAGCGCGCCAAGCTGTAACTGTCATTACCTTACGCCTTTGTGATGAACATGCTTCATGCTGACCTCACATTAAATGAGGGGGGAAATAACTTGAAGTAAAAGCGAGAAAATTTTGTTGTTTCAACCTACACGGAAAGGTCAAGACACCTGCCGCGCCCAGCATTTTTGATGTTGGGGTTATGTACACTTTGCTAAATTGCGTTGTATAAAAAAATTAAATCAGAATGTGATTTTAGTTTAAAGTGGTTGGCTCAGGCTGAATGGATGATGATAGATCGATATTTCAGTTGCTGATGGAAACCTAAGAGAAGATGATCAGAAAGGAAATTGTAATACTTGGTAGTAATTTAACATGCACCTGCAGAGCAAGAGTGTAAATAACTGGTCCACCCTAAGCTAATGCACAAAGAACGTTTCATTTATGACTGCCAATGAACAAGGACGTTGTAAAAGCCGGTGAGAAATTTGCTATGTTCGAAATATCCCACAATGTAATTATTACGAACCAGCACGCAATTCGTATTCGGAAGGTAGTGGGTACACGCTCACCGGCCACCCATCCTACTACATGATGAGGTTTTCCCAGGTGTTTCCCGTCAGTCACACCACGCAAACGCTGGGATGGTACCTACAAACAGGCTCTGGCTGAATACCTTGCAACACTTCCCGGGCTGAGCCTGAGATGCCTTAATGTCATAAATAAATATAAAAAATACGCACATTTCAAATAGCTGTTTGGCATGTTTTGTTTGCAACGTTGTGCAAGTAGTAAATGTATTTGCTACTCCACAATGAAAAGCCACCTAGGCTCAATTATTCTAATTTAATTTACAATCAGTAATAAATACCTACCCTACCCTGTGCAAGTTTCCGGGGTGCAGATAGTGCAACTGGGCTTCAGAATTTTGAAACTCCCGTCATTTGGTCGTTCATGAACCTTACTCTGCAAATTAATGCACTACGCACACAATGCATTTAAAGATTTTTTCTACTTTCCAAACTCTACTATTACATGCATTCTACAACCCAATATTTTCGTTAGCTTTGTATACGATTTTTGTCAAACTATTTATTTTGCCATGAATATGAACTATTTATTTTAGCTTACCATGCATCCACTACAGCCAGTTAGGTAGTCTGTGATAGGATAGAGAAGCCAGGTTAGATTTTTTCATCATTACCTAGTCTTCCTGCTGCCACCGGTTGTTAGAAGTTGCTATTCCATTTACGCGACAATCAAATTGCACGACCGTGATATTTACGTTCACTTTGTCTCCGATTTATGGAAAATTATTTTGTCTCGAACGTTATTTATGCACTCTTAAAAAACTTTATTTTTATAATGGGCCAGTCTAGTAATTTTGAACTTCAGCAAGTCACGATTCGCCTTTAGCTGTTAAAATTTACACCCATTCCCCTGCCGGGACTAAAATCCCGGGGGGAAAAAACGGGACCTTCGAGCCGATGGCCTAGCGCCGCAGACCGCTCGGCCGGCTATTTATGCACCCATTACAGCCGATAAGGTTAGCGTATGACTTGGAAAAGTCCGGTTAGATTATTTTTTTCTCTTGTTAGTATGGGTTAAATTATGTTATGCCTAATTTCTAACTTCTTGTGTAAAATTACTAGTGAAATTGTTGTTATTGGGTTACCAGTTCCGGTTCACTGCTACAAGTACAAGTGTTTCTACTCTGTGACATTACTTGTAACGTTCAGTTCACCGAATTCACCGGTTATCAGCCATGACGAATTTTGAACCCGCAACTAGTTTCTGCATTGTTCCGCAGCAGCTTATCATGTGGACCTTCTGGTATAGGTCAGTTTTCCTACAAATGTTTTTTTTTCTGTTCTGAAGATGGTCAATAAAATGCTACTGCGAAACTCATTGCAGGATTACTTTCTGCAATTAATAATGCCTTCTTGTGGATGGATAGAGGATGATGTTATTATAGACGGGACTGAGATGAGTTTGGCGCAGCCTTTGTCCTTTCTTTTATTACTTAACGAAAATGGAAAGGTCCATTATGATGCTGGGATGCCCTGGGTCTGAGTAACGGGGTTTGACCTTCTTCGTGTTAGTCATTTTCAGGAGTCATCGTTGGATGCTGTGCAATTCAACAACATCCAACTATGACTCTTAAAACTGACTAACATAGAGATGGTGAAAGCCAGTCACTCAGATCGAGGACATTCCAGCGCCATAAAGGACCTTTACATCTTCGTTAAGTAATAAAAGGAAGGCTGATTCCACCTCCCCCAGGGGAAGTCCAGCTGGGCGATTTGTGATATCCATGCGACATCCCATAATATCCACCGGACGTCCCATCATGATGGACACATGACGTTTCACGGACATTCCATGGAGGTCCCTCGGGACGTCCAATGGGATATCCATGAAGCGGACATTCGGCCATCTGATCAACACGTATAGACGTCCTGTGGATATCGTGGAATGTCGCCTGGACGTTGCAAATATCCCGGCGGGACATCCCCTGGATATCCATATAATTTTCTAAACAAAACTTTACTTTTATGGTCAATTTGGTACTCTTACAACGAAAGATTCTTTGATGTAGATTTCACACCATAACTCAGTGTATAATTATCTGGCCTTGTTTAGGTGCTTGCACGAATTCTGAAGAGCTAAATGCCACTTTTAGAGTTGACTATTATACAAATAGATCGATTAATAAAGATCGATTGGTAATCTGAAGTTATTTGGTCTCTGTTTTCGTTCAGTGACTATTCTTTGAAACAGGCAGACGGACAAAACAGTATTAAAGGAGGAACAAATTCTGTGGAACCGTGCATGACACCCATAACCTTCAAATTTGAAAAAAAATGATGTAAGGACACGAATGCAATCCTAAACATGCATGTCATCCCTCAAATCGTGGTACTTGTGTAAGCAAGAACGTCCGAGAAAAAGAGAGAACAGAACAGAGGACAAAGCACCACTATTCTAATGGACGTCCATATAACTAAAAGAAAACCTTGATTTTCTCCGAATAACTTCAGTGAGAGTTATGGAATTCATGCACGTTGCCACTGAATTTATATGGGTACGTTGGTTTATGCCGTCTAATACATTATACGATATTTGAAAATTGAAACGAACAGATAAATACATAAATATATTCGCATTGTGAAATTAATAAGGCAGTATTTATCTAGAATCTAAAATTTCCAATCACTTATGTCTAATATGACTTACGTTGCACGTTTACACTAATGTATTTTGAAATTTCACACTAAGTAAATTGTGTTTGAAAACTAATATTGAAATCAGTGTTTGCTTTTGTATAAATGATATTCACTCGAATCCCACAGGTGACATGAAGGGTTTAGTGTTAATACATTCAAAGTATAGCAACTTATATTTAAATAATACTATAGAGCAAACCCTTTTGAAAGGGAAATATTTTCTAATAAGCTAGAGGTCAAAAAAGCCCTTTCAAAAACGTGTTGCTAATGAACAAATATTAAATTAAACTTTTCCACATAAATTATTCACTTAGTTCCATTGTTCATTTAGGTAGTTTGTGATTTCAGGTTTTGCTCATTAATGCAGGTTTCTATTTCTTTTTGTAAGGCAGCAGGGGTAATTTATGCCCTGCCTGAATGACATTTTAGAAATTCTGAAATTATTTTCCCAGCTTTCAGGTAAGCTGGCGATGAGTTTCATGATATTCTAACGTTCACCCCGAAGGAACAAGCTGTGTTGGAAAATTTAATTCGTATATCGTTTGCTTGTTATTTTAATGTGAAATAAATTTTCTCGATAATGCAATAGATTATATTGCACATTTTCAAGGCAACAAAATATGAAGTTAGTAGTTGATTTTAAGATATATATTATAATCTTGAACTGAATAAAGTAATAAGTATTCTAAAATCACTAAAATCTCTATCCAACTCATAATAATGATTTTTTTATACAGAAAGAACAAGTTAGTGAGTATGCACTAAATGAAATGAAAGAGGAACTGAAATACTGATTTGAATAGGAACTTGCAATGACATATGTAATTCAAGAGTCAAAGGAATATGATGAACAGCTCTTTTGAGCAGATAGTTGAATATTTTTTGGTACAGAGTGGTAACATCTTCACGAGATGGAGTGATTTGCTTACGTTTAAGTGCAACAAGGTTTACTCAGTGTAAGGATTATGAGATCAAATCATCGTAAAGTGAATCATATTCTTTGCTTGCAAATCCGTTCAACAAACGCAATACCTCCAAATGTAAATCACAACGCAATAACGCACGGTGACTAATTGATACGAACATGCAATCCAGTGAATTTGAATTTTATTTATTGACTCTAGGCATCTAAGACTCAGGCCGATAATCCAGTGAGAAGTGGATCATTTCAAATAATGACTGTTTTGTGAATAAGAGACGGCATCACGTGTAGAAAAGAATAAAATACCACCAGGTACGCACGTAAAGCGTTACCGAAAGTGATTTATTGAATAGTAATATTTAACGTTTAATAGTAACTTGCGTACACGAGATATACACGACTTATTAACATAATTAACTACGATTGTAAATAATTAAAAGTGCGTGTTGCTTTGTTCGCATATTTTTATACATACCTATGTTTATAAATGTTATGCGTACGGAAGAATTTCCAGGTGACTTGAGTGTACGCACATAAGGTGTAATGATATCACCACTAATTGAAATCCCATCCACGTGTTTCTAATAACATAATAATGATTTAAATTACTAATTTAAATCCTATTTATATAAGCATGTGTCGGAGGGAATGTGTAACCCTCATATAGTTGTTTAGATGGATATCGGATAGATGGTTGGTATTTTTATTTCTAAAGATTTGTCTGGATTTTCACCACACCATTCAATGTTTCTTCGAAAGGCGTGCAATTCAGGCATCACATAAATTACTCCACTGCTTTTTTACCTTACATATGAGGAGCATGCAAAAAGTAATGGCTGTTGTTGATAGTTACATAGGAAAGTATAAATACTTACTTTCCATAACTATTATTACTTTCCGATGGAATGGCCAAGACGCATTACTTTTGTTATGCTCTTAGTACAATTAAAAAATTTGCATTTAAAGTGTTCAGTAAAGGTCTTACTTTTGCTACCTTCTGTCCAGATTAAAGAAACTACTAGCACCATACCTATGTTCTTTGTGTAGGAGCGAAAACATTTTAACTAGATTGAGGTAACCATTTTTTTTTTTTTCATATATGGCGTAACTTTGCACGTATAGATATTTCTAATTAAAGTGAGGAAGAATAGTTAGGAAATATTGATAGAATTGTTAACAATATCATAAAATAAAAAATGAAGTAGATAGAAGAAGCATAGTTTTTAGTTGAAGACTGTCTCACATTCTAAATTCTAGTATGCAGTGTATATGTAATAATACAGGATGGTGCATTAAAAAGTTGGCACCCTCTTTATCTCGTAATAGAGTGGTTTGTTTGAAAAATCCCGAAACACGTCAGCTCTGGTTTTGAGGGGAACAAAATATTGTGACAATTTCAAGTATGCTCCCTCATCCTCCGCGGTCTAGTGGCAAAGGTTTCAATTTTCTTAAATGGCAACATGAGTCGTGTAGTCTATCGTTTGAAAGCTACTTCGATTCTAATTACAAAAATAGTTTTCTTTTCGAATTTGATTGAATACTGTGGGAGAAATCGCGTTGTAAACGTTTACTTACTACACACAGGTATTTATTAAAAAATGTAATATTTTACCCTATTAAACCTTATAAATACCCTCAACAACTCATCAAACAGTAGACGAGGACTGCTGGGCATATTACTGAGATAAATTTGAACATATTGAAGCATCCTCCACGGTTTAGTGTCACATCATTTGAAAGCTACGTTCATTCTGTTTACGAAAAAGTTGTTATTTTTTAATTTTGTCGAATACTTCGGAATAATTTTTGTTTCGACCGTTTATTAAGTATACATACTAAAATCTCAACAGAAGAAAGATTTTGTGATATGAAACATTGTGAGTACAATAAACTAGCTATCATATCGTTGAAGCGACCGTATTTAGCCGCGTTGTGATCAACATGAAGTGTGTTGCCCCATTTCCTGAAGTTTAGTGGCAAAACCTTCACATTTCTTAAATGCAACGTGGGTCAAATGGCATAATTTGAAAACGTCTTTGATTCTATTTAGAATAGTATGTCTTGCGTGGAAAGTTAATGAATACATAGTGTTATGGAGATTTGAACGTGTACATTTTGTAAATTTAATAATCGTAAGTGATACTGGTTGTTAAAGTCCAAAGTTCACGAAACGAAAGTGTCCATATCTGGGGAACAGAGACGTATATCTGGATGCGTTTACCCCATCGATCTAGGCATCTTATATTTTGAACTTCTGACCGTAAATGAGCGGTTATAGAGATACAGGCCCTCATAAAACAAAGTTGCCATTGTAATCAAAATCTTGCGTCTTTAACTGAAGAGGATTCTTACAACGGTACACGTGTGGGGCTGGTGCAAGGGAAGCTTGACCTTTAATAAAGTACGATCCTCCTCAATTATTTACTGTTTTCAGTATTTAAATATATTCAAGTAGATTTATTACAAAGCATTCACAGACATTTATAATTTTCTTGATTTCTAGTTTATCAAGTTATCTTATTTCAGATTTATATTCAGTACAAACAAATCCTTTTTACAATAACTTGTTAGATGAGCTGTAGTGACAAACGGAAAACACCGTATCAATGTGTACTGAGGCACACTAGTACGATAACGAGCCTACTGTTTCCAGTGTTCAAATGGTCAAACCGTAATATCTCACAGACATCTTACTGGCGTTTCAAACACATTTCGTTTTTGTCAAAGTTTAACAGCTCTTTCAAACGATGTGTCACTTCAAGCCTATTGGTATTTAAGAAAATTGAAGGTTTTGCCACTAGACCTCAGGAAATGGGGCAACACACTATGTTGATCACAACGCGGCTAAATACAGTCGCTTTAACGGTATAATGGGTAGTTTATTGTAATCACAATGTTTAAGAGGATAAAATCTTTCTTCTGTTGAGATTTTCGTATATATACGTAATAAACGGTCGAAACCCAAATTATTCCATGTATTCGGCAAAATTAAAAAATAACTCTTTCATAAATAGAATGAACGTAGCTTTTAAATTATGTTAATTGAAATGAAAATTGAATCCTTTGCCACTAGACCGCGGAGGATGGGGCAATACACTTAAAATTGTCACAATATATCGTCCCCCTCGAAACCAAAGTTGACGTGTTTTAGGATTTTTCAAACAAACCACTCTATTACGAGATAAAGGGGATGCAACTTTTAAATGCACCTGTATGTAATTATTCTCTATGAATATTAAAAGTACATGAAATAGATTTTGGTAGTAGCGGCTCGTCTAGACAATGGAGTTAAACTAATATGATATACGCATACATGCGTTGGAAACCACACGCATTGAAATTTTGGATCGATTGAAAGAAATTTTAACGACGTGTTAAATAAACTGATTGATTATCTAAGAACTGAAATTCAATTAGCTCCACACGACTTGAAATAGACTCCCACACAGAAAGCAAGCATTTTAATCCTACTGACAGAAGATCATGTCGTAGAATTCTACACGCAGCATGAAAAAGAGTTAAACTTTTGTAAGAATACTTTGAATTAATGTTTGTTCTAACCGTAGTGTTCTTGATGAGACTATATTATACACTTTCATATACTAGTTTTATGAAGAAATATTAAACATATTAATGGCGAATCATACAATTTCGATGGGTTTTAAAGATACAAAATATTATGTTTATTAGGATAAGAGATACAAAGTGCAAATATGTCACATAATTAATGTGAATAAATTTAAACGTCACATAAATAAGACATCGAAACCAGGATGTAACAGCGGACTGATGATTGTGAGATTTTTTATAAGCTTGTTGATGATTTATCAATAATTTCTTGTTGCTCGTCGCGTGTCGGAACTGCTGACACAGGAAAGCAACGAGGAAAAGAAAATCCAAAAGTTTGTAGATAGAAAAAGGATTGTAAGGAAACAGAGTATCAAAGAGAAGAGCGTTGAGGTTTTGGACTGTCAATCTTGAGCGGTGTCTCGATCGGAGCCTTGATCAGAAAGTCGAATGTGTTCAGACGAAATACTCTCATATTCGGGTCTGACATGAACCAACGAGTATTTAAGCAAAGACAATTATATAAAGTCTCAACAGAATTACCGAATCTAATAAAATAATGTTATCCATAGGCAAGTCACTGTTAATTTCAGATACGCAAAGAGAATAAGTAAATTTGAAATCAGAAGTCAAGAACAATAATTCGGTCATCTTTCGGCAGTCACGATCTGCAAAATTATCAAATGTCAACACACGATGATGGACAAAGGACCATTCAACAATATATTTATTGATTGCAAGATCTCGTAACTGCCAGGTTCACGTAATATATAGTGAATTAAGGATAAATTCCTATTAAAGAATCTGAATGATGTCCATTAATTTCCATAGATGATAGGATAATTGAAGCGATATTGCCAATGTATATTAATAGAACGCTGCCATTTATATTTCATATTTTAAAGAATGGTGTACCTAAGTCATATACTATATACCATTTGAGAAATTTAAAATATAAGTTAGTCTCTGAATTAATGTACAACCATGAATGAGCAAAAAACTTACTGAGCATCTACGTTCCAAATTAGCTAGCTTCATACAAGCATTGAAAGCTCTAGAAACAGCTCTCTAAGATGGTAGAGGCCCAGGGTATAGAATATATTTAATAGAAAGTGTATGCATAGTTTCATCCAACCCACAAGGAAAACAGAAAAATGATATTCGATGCTATTATGAACGAGGTTAATTGAACAATAATTCAGAAAATATACTGAAGACAGCATTTAATAGTCATATCCTAGATATATTACAAATGAATATAGTTTCTCCAAAGTAGTTTCAAAACGGGTTATTCATTGAATCTAATCCTGAAGCGTAGACAAGATTAGTAGAACTCTAACATTTAAACACTTTACTAACTTCTTGTTATCCGCTTATTAAAAGTAATATAAAGGATCACTTCTAATAGCAAAAACTGAAGTTCACCCTTACTGAACACCTTAAATACGAAATAGGCAGCAGGGGTTAATTAAGTAAAAACATCATAGAATAATATACAAAATAAAAAGTTATCTATATAATAAATTATTAAGTTATTACTTTAGGCTCCCCGAAAATATCATTATTCTGGTACAACTCCCACTATAATATTTCTATGTTCTCTTCGTCGCAAAACATCTGTCAGTTTCATAAATCGATTATTGAACGAACTCTCACACAAGTTATTGATAACTTGCTATGACAGAAAGAAAAATTAGTGTAGAGAATTGATGTTTGGTAGGGGTCATCATATGAATTACAATTACATTTAATCTCCCGTTTTTTTTAATGTACTGTGTGCTTAACTAGCTGAGGCGACATATTCAACTAACAGCTGCAAAGACACCTGAACCATCATCTGATTATAAAATACCTCTGCTTGTACTCATCATATTTCGCTACTGTGTTTCGTTCTACCCAATAGAGAAAGGTTTAACAGCAACTATAAGGGAATTTAGATGTAAGTAGTTGGGGAACAAGCACCCCTGACCCCCACTACATAAGAAAGTTACCTCTACATACACACATTGTTATACTTCAACTTTCCCTTTCGAGAAACGCTTATTATCAACTATTTGAAAACTTTTATATATGTATATGGGGGCAAGCCCCTTGCCCCCAGACAACTTGCCTTTGTTCTTGCACGTACACTTTTACTAATTTAAAATTACATCACTGCGTCTTATGCTTCATGAAATATATATTTATCATGGACTGACAACGCTGACAACTTGATTCCTGCGGAGCGTGGACATCCGCAGTATGTTCCTATTGTGCGAAAAAATGATTATGCTAAGTTTGGTGCTGCTATGACAAAAATAAGGAAACAATTTGAAAAAGAGTTAATTTTAAAGAAAATAATCTGGTAATACTGGTAAGTGGGCTGCTTGGGAACGTAGTTCATCTCAGTGTTTATGTATTGCGACGAATAATGTTTGTACCAAGTTTGGTACAGCTAAGTATAACTGAATGGAAGGAATTTCAACAATTATTTTTTAGAAAAGCGCTGGCACCCATAAAGACGGTTCTGGGGGCACTGAGCTAGTTTAGTCAAGACCTTTTGGTCGACATCCCAAACATCTCTCCACATCTTGTAGTTCCTGGGAATTAATTTCTGGTCGTGGACGGACGGACACCATGAGCGGGAATAAAAGCTCCTCTTGCTATAGCTTTACTATCAAGAGATATAAAAACTGACGATGTGTCATTGAGATAATAAAACTTAATATTAAGTTAGGAAAATTGAGAATCTGATGATATAACATTTAAGTTCCAGTACGGGATATACCTAATTTACACAAGTTTGCTTCCAAGGCTAAATTATATTTAACGTATTCAGAAATGTTCATTTGATTTTCTATAGCCAGATGTCGATTTCGGGATCACAGTTGGAATACCGCTAGTATTGACAGTGAATCAGATTCAAGTAAAAGATAAAGGTATTTTTATCTTGTCTTGATATCAGAAATTCAGCTGCATAGTTTTTTGTACCGAAATCTGCTTCTATTCGGTCTATTTGTTGTACAAATACCCAGTCGCCCATCATGGATTTTAGTAAACTTAGAATTTACATTGCAAAAAATAGATTAAAGGTCTTGAAGTAATAAACGTAGAAGAATAAAAGTTAAAAAGCAAGAAAGTAAACATATATTATAAAGTTCTAAAAGAAAAGCAAGGAAAAATTGGACAGTTCTAGTTTTCAACTTGCTACGGTGGTTATTCTCCTGTGCGTTTATTTAAATATCGATTGTATGAAGGTAAATCAACAATTACTCAGACAACTTGAAATCATATAATGATCCGGTTAATATTTATTGTAATAATGATGTCAGGGTATACTAATCTATCGACTTCGATTGATATGAACAATAATATTGTTATCGAGGAAGTTCCCATCCCAATTAGCCATCTTCTGACTCATTTATTGGAACTTATATTAAATATTGTTGGTACTTATATTCAATTATCCCCTTTTCGTTCTTAATCTGTGTATATGTTAGTTAGTCGTTTATTTAGTAATCCATCCTTTCGATGTTGCTCTGTTTATATTATTTGTTCTAATATTCGAATAATTTCCCTTCGTTCTAGGCGTATATAGTCATATTTACTCGAATATGTTTTATAAAACTTGTGTCTAGATATTCAATACCATCTGTCCGTCTGCACACTGAACCACCACATTCGCTATGCTGTATTGCTAACTGGAAGCGATGTTTCTTGCTTTAGAGCTTAATTCTTAACACATACTGCTTAAACAATGTAAGTTGTAGCAACATCACTAAAAGTCAGACATTTTGTGAAACTCTCTCTAAGTGTAGAGAAAACATTAGTATCCCTATGCAGCAATCAAGAATATGAGAAACAGATAAACAGGAAAAATAGACGAAACTTGAAATAGATGAAATGTAGACGATGAAAAATAGATGAAGAAAAGATTATGGGTTATGATAAGAAAATGATGAAAGATGAAAATGATGAATAGGAAAACAATGAAAACGAAAAGAAAAATGTAAAATGAAAAGATGAAATGATGAAAAAATATGAAAAATTATTAAATAGATGATGAATGATGAAAAATAGATTTAAAACTTTAATGAAATTCTATAGCTTAGCTTTTGAAAATATTGACCATTTACATCCTTTATGGAGAAACAGAATTAGTTAATGTTTACAGTCAGGTACAAGAAGTCGTGGAAGCAAACAGCACATCCGAAGATCGAAATGGCTTGGATGATGATTATAATTAGTTCCACTAACATGAAAAAAAGTTCTGTATGTTAATATTGAGAAGAAGTTTAAAATATTTATTCCAATACCTACAAAATTTTTAGTTATCTACTTGCTAATATTTATACGTGAAGTTATAAACTAGAATTAATAAACTTGTAGCTTTATTTATGTACTTTAAATGATTTCATTTCCGAAAAGAGTCTATCTCATTATTTTAGATATACAGTACTCTATCAGGCGACCTAGCTTCTTCTTCCTTGGGTTTTAGATCGAGGATTTGCAATATGAAATTGAAAATGCACTGTCATTGGGCCCAGCTACCGTTTATATCGATTAAGGTATTTCCACTTCCCCTCAGTTTCTGCATACACATCATTAAGGCCGCCCTAGATCAATTACCTATCTTCTGGTCATCACAAAAGAGTATACGCCCACGGAGGTTTAATCTCGCGCAGATTAAGACATCTATTTACAGTTAATAAGTTGCAATTTAGATAAGATATTACTATTAAAAATTTAAAACTTTGAGAACTTACATTGAAATATGACTACAGCTGAGGTTCTCGTCTGCTACTCAATATATCCCGTTCAAATGTCAGTATTTGTCCTGGCTGTTTGCATGGCTTCTGTCATGAAACCAGAAAAATGTAGGATGGTCCAACAAAGTTCAGAAACAGTATATTCTCACGTTCCTTTTGCTATGAACAATTTGTATTTGGCAGGCTATAGCCCTCTGTGAATGAAAGACAACATATCAAAAGTTTCTAGGTTCAATAACAACTATAATAGAAATTGTGACCTTCGTTAAATATTATCACTTTGATATAGTACTAAATAAACGTATTAGCATTTCATAAAATCGGAATCCAACCCACATTCTTTTAAGTTTAGTTAATATCTTTCTGAATTTTAAGTTAATAATTGAACTTACTACGTATTGCCTTTTCAGTTTTTAAAGATCAATCATGATTTTCTTGGTTTATGGGTCCAGTGGTCGAATTTAAATATTTGGTATAATTTGGAGGTACTAATTTTCCTTTTCTCCACAGTTTTTTGGAGGTGTAAGAATACAAAAATAAAGCATAATTTTCATCTGATAATACTAACTTTCAATCCAATCCAATCCAAGATGGAATATTTGACTTTAATAAAACTGATATATCTCTAGAATTAATTGTCCGATTTCAACGATCTTTTAAAACGATAGCTTTAAATATTGTATATATTTGAAATTATCTTTGTTGATAAGAACAACTGTTAATTAGTAAATAACAAATTATTAAAAAATCATGATTTTTCGAAACGCTATTTTTCTCAAAGTTTACTAACAAACCTAGACAATGCAAGAAGAAAATGTTTCGAATTAATATTGAGGCATAAACTCCTATCTTTAATTTGGTATATTACATTTTTTTAGTATCTGGTTTGAAATATATGTAAAAAGAATCAATTTCTTGGAAGTCATATGTATACCCAAATCTAAGAGAGAACCCAAATGTGGTCTCCGTCGCCTCACGAGCTTCACATGAATTACGTATTCTGTCATACCTGTATCATAGCCATCGCTTTTGCAGAACTTTATTGGAGATTCGTCACCTCGAAAGTGTAGTTGACAGTAGAGTACATATAACTGAACTGAGCTCTTCTCTAATGGCCCCTTTCATTATGTTTAGAAAAAAATAAAATACTGAAGTGTGAAAATATGAATTCATACTTGCATAGGGCGTATTCACATTTTTATTAATTTATTTTTTCAATTAGGCCTATTTAGTACAATTATACATAATAACTAATAATCGTAATGTCTTACTTAATCATTTATATGAACCACAAATAATTTTTATTGTAATATTAGCATCAATCCGGACCCCAGGAAAAAATGATTGAAGATCCATTATGTGTATATGCTATTTTCAAAGAGAGGTTTCGACTCCAAATTATGTCCTTAAATCAGTTACAGTGAAGACTTTGAAGGAAACGTTAAATTGAATTCAATTTCAAATCGCTTAGTTCATGGATATAGTAATTCTTAGCGTTTGGAAATATGTTCAGCGTTTTGTATGGATAAATTAAAAATTTTCCAGAAAGGTAAAATACATCTCCTAATCAATATTCATACTACAATATGCTATGACAGCGTGGACTGTTTATAGAAAACATTGAGGGAGGTGGCACTTCTCTTGTGTAAATGGAATTGTCTTCATCTAAGTGTTGGCCTTGAAGGTTTGTGCTACAGTGATCGTGAGAAAGCAAAGAAGTATTCATACGACAATTCGATGCACACCAGATCGTATAGATCGGAAAAGGTAACACCTCCTACAACATTTAAAGAAGACCAAAGAAATAATTTGATTTGGATAGTTAATAGACGATACACAGGACAAGTATGTTAGTTCATGGACTGTATTCAATATAATGGTTAATAATAATGTTTCTGTTGAAGGGAATACCGTTTCGTTCTTGCCGTGATTAAATAAACCCGCTATAGACATGTTAAATCATTATGAAATTTTGAGACCGTGCGTACAGATAGAGTTACAACTTGACCTCAAACACGTAATACTTGTACTTGATCATTCTATCTTTGCAAAAGCTGTTGAAATTGTTTGGTGTCACCAAGTGATATTTAATTAAGTGTTCATAATGCTTTGTGAATTTAAAATAATAAGCAACATAATGAAACTAGGTTTTCATGACTATTTTCCATAATAAAATATTTATTTCAGGTATTACGTTATGTATTTAAAATTGTATTTTCTAAGTCGAATACCTGATTTGGAAAAGGACCTAGGTTCACATTTTACCTATTGCGATTTTTTGCTGATTGCGATGTTTGCGTAGCTGCTGATATCTGTCAAAAAGAGTCACAACGTTTGTTGCTTTCACATGAAAATGTACGTAGCATTAAAATCCATGTGATTTGGAAAGTGACCTCCGAACAATGTTGTAAGGTAACGAATGGTCAAAGTACATAGATATATTTTACGATCACTAAAAACTAATGTTTATCCGACAGGGAGAAATCTGAAACCTTGAAGTCAATTCTTTTAACTTAATCGCCCACGCAAATACCATTGTACTAACATGTTTGTCAAAAATGATGGAATTATTTCTAAACGTTTCTATGGGCATCGATTATATCGTCGCGCTATTAGTTTCCGGTTTTGTCAGGAAATCGCATTCTTACTGTACTTTAAACAGTGTGTAGCAAACGAAACACAATTACAGAAAGCAATATTGCACATGATTTCCTGAGAGATTTACATTTTGTTGGCTACAAATTTGCTTCTGTGATACATTTAATTCTTTTAAATTTGTACATATATTGCACTATATTTCTCGCTTCCTTTATTCTTATAACTACAAAATAAGATATTAAATTTATCTACGAATACTGAAATATTTAATAATAATTCAAAATTATAACTTATGTTATTACCTTGTGAAGTAGGAAATCAATTTAAATCCGATGCAGTTGTGAATTAAATACTAAACCTTTTGAAAAGATATATTTTATATGCTCCGACAGTCGTGCATAACTTCGAAGATCATATAGCTAGGCTTGATTGTCAAGGCGATATCGGACCATTATTGTAATATAGTCACACAAACAATGACTTGAAATGAAACAAATGTAAGTTTATCACTAAATACGCTGTTTGAGAAACCTATAATACACAAGAGTATCTTTTAACGCAATTTAATGGGACCAAGGGTAATTTCGATTAAACCTAAAACATACTAATTTACATCTATAATTTAATACTCTACTACGTTTTGAAATAATTTCATGTTGAAGTTTCAAACATAGGCTATTACTATAATGCTATACTATAACGCAATACTATAAGTACTATACCGTAAGGATTTGTCAAATAACTCGTTCATAATTAAGTATAAATTAAATGTAGAATCTGCAAACTTGTAATATTAAAAATTTTTTTTTTACTACGTAGGGATTAGTTTAATCCAGAAATTCGATTAATCACGGTTTGTTTAATCTGTAGTCTAGTGTACTACCCAAAGAGTAAGACAATATGCTAGTAGATCTTGCTTTGAAATTGTCGATGGTTCCCGATAGCTTTACTATTCAGCATATAAAGTATCGTTCCTGCAGGAGTATTATTCTGTTTCCTACATAACAAAACTTACATGAGACAAAATACAAATTGGAAATCTTATACAATTGAAGACGATTAACATTTATATTTAGCAAGACGGACTAAACACTGGATCACATCAGACTGCTCGCAAATAAATTGTTATTTGTATACCCTACATTACTGCAGTTTCCAAGTAGAGTAAACATGCCCATTACCCATTCCAGGCTATAACCTGCTATAGGAACTATTAACATCGTCTCTGTATTAGGGGGACCAACAAAGTGGGCGTTCACATATAACTGCCCAAACGAAGCTTCAGCTTGAAAGCCCAATATTTTTCCTTTCAATAACTTGTTATTATGAACTTTGGGTGACAAAAATTGTAGATTTGAGTTATTGTAGTATCTTGATAACCTTTCATTATGCCGTACAGGAGAGGTGACTTCATCGCACGTCTACGGACTGCAATGGTATGTAACTTTATTGCTATTGTTCGATCAGCCGACATCATCGCTGTTCCAACGTAAGGCCAGCAGGAAGAAAGCTTCATTTGGTTTTCATTTCCGATAGACTCGTTATTTCCATTTACTTCTTTACTTTGACTGATACCTTTCATCAATATAAATAGTAGAGTAAATAAATTGATCACTCCTAAAAAGCAGAGTCAATTTGATCTTATCCCATGATGCCCAAAAGTACTTGCACCGCTATGCCTTCAGCCCTGCCTTACAGAACCTTCCTATTTAAAATCGAAATGAAATAATACACTTTCATACCAATCCAAAAGGAAAAAAAGGATTAAATATTTCAGAATGTTGATAAACAAGGTTAAATAAATATGGTGTAGTAAAAAGTAATCCATTATTTTTGCATGACATTGAAGGCTTGACTTACCATAGTTAGAATGATCCGATTTAGGTCACATATGTGCCGTTTTGTTCGATAACGTGTTGCCATTTGGAAGGTAATATCATGATGCCTCTCTCATAGAAGCCCTTGTCCCTATTGGCAAAAAACTGAGACAGTCGATTTTCACAAGCCTCTCTTGAAGCGAATTTTTCACCAGCAAACGTGTTCGCCATGGACAGGAACAGATGGTAATCACTCTGTGCCAGGTCCGGACTATAAGGTGGATGCATACGAACCTCCCAACCAAGCTCCCGGAGCTTCTGGCGAGTCACTATCGATGTGTGTGGCCTGGCGTTGTCCTGGTGGAACACAATGCCTCTCCTATTTGCCAAAGCTGGGCGATTGCTGCCTTCAGATGGTCCAATTGTTGACAGTATAGTTCCGAGTTAAGGGTTTGGCCGTAGGGGAGCAGCTCATAGTAGATAATTCCCTGCCAATCTCACCAAACCCACAGCAAAACATTCCTGGCCGTCAATCCTGGCTTGGACACCGTTTGCGCCGGCGCACCGCGCTTCGACCACGACCGTTTTCGCGTGACGTTGTCGTAAGTGATCCACTTTTCATCACCAGTCACCAACCGCTTCAGAAATGGGTCGCTTTTGTTACGATTCAGCAGCGATTCGCAGATGGAAATTCGGTCCATGAGGTATTTTTGCGTTAACTCGTGTGGCACCCATACATCAAGCTTCTTTTTGTATCCAGCCTTATACAAATGGTTCCATACGGTTTTTTGTGCAATGTTTAGCTCTTGGGCAATCGAAACAGTGCTTACATGACGGTCGGACGCGACAATGTCCATAATTTTATCGACATTTTCGACGCTTGGCCTTCCAGTGCGTGGTACATCTTTGACGTCAAAATTACCGGAACGGAATCGACGAAACCAAAATTGCGCGTGATTGGCTGTTACAGTATCAGGACCATCTTCTTTCAAGTATTCCAGATACTTATTTATTCTGCTCAATAAGTTCCATACCAAAGCAAAAAGTTTCAAGCAGGAAACTACACTATTTTTGTTATTTCTGTACCTTTCAGAGTCATGATTTGAAATTTTATGACTTTTACAACATGTCCTTTTAGGACATAGCACAAAAATATATCTCTCACGATCAACAAATAAGAGGACAAAATTATTTTCCTTATCTACCCATGAATTCCTTGGCATAAATTTTTGTTTTGCCGTAAACTTGATGTTCTTTTGTTGTTTTTCAAAGGCTTCAACTAGATAGCAGACCTGTCTTAGGTAAATTCTACTGTATAGCAACTTATGTAATTTGTCAAGGTTGTACCATATCTAGAAAAGATTTTTCAATGAAATTGAGGACAATAAAATATTTGTTAACTTATTTTTTTGTTTGCCCTACTTTTCATGTAGTAACGACATCTTCTCCAGACTCACAGCAACAAAAAATATTATTTTGATTAGGATATATACGACTTTTTTTTTGGTAGCTTGTTGCGTTTTAATATGATAATATTGAATGTGATCGTTCATTCGTAAATAAGAACACATTTAGGGTATTTACCGAGATGTACTATATAAGAAAATCCGCTAGACCCCATGTCGAGGTGTTATTCAACCAATTCCTCGGGAGCACCCTCAGATTTATTTATTGTTTACTATAAAAATAGATAGAAACTGTGCAAAACTGCACTTACACCTACCAAATTACAATTTTACACCATCCAAACTGAAGATCATGGCGGAATCTCTGTACTATAGTATACATTGTAGGCTTTTATATTGTCAATGAAAATCGCTCGGAATGTCTAAATTTCGCAACGCCGATATTCGGAAGTTTGGAATTCTGCAAACTCGAAACGTCAGAATTCCGGAGTCTTTACTTCAGTTGTGGGAACCAAAGGATAAAAAACAAATTGGCCTATTCATATGGGCCAGGGAGTATGGATTTCTAAGTTTCTCGCCAGCCAGTTTAACAAGATATACTTTCAGAACAATTGAGGAAACCCTTGCTGAATAAGGTATAAAGGTGTTCACAATTACGGAATCGGAGTGACTAATTTTGTAGTTTCGCAATGTCGAAATTTCGACAAGGCTGTATTCCGTAATGTCAGAACTACCGAGATTTGCAAGTTAGGATTATAGAAGCGTTACCAGAATGTCGAAATTCCGGATTCCGACAAATTCTGAATTCCAAAATTGACTTTGGACTTCATGAAAATGCAATACCTTATCTTGAAATATAAACCTATGTTAATATAAATTTATCATATAAAATATTTAGGTTATCAAATATTATTTTAAAACATCCGGTATTATAGAGAAGTCGCACCGGTACCCGATACAATGGTAGTATGGATCTAAAAATAGCATTTTACCTATGTCCTTATAAGGGAACGAAACTCATGAACTTTGCTCTTTTTTAATGTTAATGCTAAATACTATAACCTTGTTTTCGGGTTTCGGAATGCACTTGGTGTCTTTCGGTACAAATTTGGATTCGGCATGTGACTGTTAATATGTCAAGGTTGGCTCGAAAACAAATCGAAGCTTTCTCTTAGAAAAATTCTTGATATAATGAAAAAATAGGGCATATACTTTAGGCTCTCTCTGGATACGCGACTGAAAGGGAACTTAAAATAAGTATTTCGAACCTGTGTCCTTCTAGAATATTCAGTTACACGTGTTTTTTCAGTTGCTTTACTTGTAGGGCTACAATAATTACAGACGTGGGGACCTGAACGAAAGCTCTACCCTTTTGGTGTGTACTGGTGCAGATTTAGCATTGGTATGCGACTGTGAAACTTTTACTCAGATACAGAAATATATTCCATCCAGTAAAATATCGTGGTTGTTAACAATTCAAAAAGTCTATTTCATTTAATATTTTGCTCAAAGAATGAACATTGAACATAGAACATAACGTGCTGTTTTCTATATTCTATAGGCAAACAGTAAATTTATGGGGCGGAGTTGCAAATAAACCCATTCAAGTCATGCTATGGAGAAATTGTTTGTAAAGATTTCACTGACTCTTTTGTTTATTAACACTGAATCCAAATTTTCCATGGTGTAAAGGTTTTTTCCACAAACCATTATGTTAAACTTGGGATATTTTGTTATTTCCTGACGTGCTGTACTGAACTCTTACATCTCTTACATATTATTTAGAGATTTTCTGACAGAAACGACAGAGTATCTATTGTTTCTTTTTCAACCAGCTAGAGTTGTATCATGAGATAGCAATAAATCAATAACTCGAAGTCTTAAGTGAATTACGAAGTTCTGAATATTTTGGTAGATGGCGCGTTATTCAAGGTTGTAAAAATGACTCTTACTTCCATTTGCGATCTCATAACATAGATATATTCTCATGTCCCTGTTATTCGTCTGCCAACCACATCAAGTTCCTTAAAGAATGCCTCTACTCCTAATGTCACTGATGATGGAAATCGAAGGAATGAAGGTTGTTCACTGACTCCTCAAATCAGTACCTCTTCAAAATGTCAATAAATTTGTCTCAATACAAGTTGGCAAAGCGCCACGAGTGTTTGAACTTGATTCCGTCAAAGTTGAAAAACAAGAGCCGTGAGTGGGCTCATGCGGAGATTTGATTTTAGGAAACCAAGGTGGACACACAATTCTGTTTCGTAATTGAGTGCGAGTGTGGGTAGTAAATAAACGAGAGACAATAAATAAATTAAAATTAAAATTGTCATCATTTTCATTATCGTTATAGACACCATTTGAAATGAACATAACCTCATCTTGTTACAACTGTCCTTTGCTGATTTAAACTTTCTTCTTCAAACGACTCTACAACTTCTTGAAATATATATTTCACCTGAGTCTGTCTGGACTTTAGCTGCAAATCTACTTCACACACTTTTATTCACATGATTCGTTAAACCGTTCTCTTATTCTTCAGCAACACCCTCAACGTCTCCAGAAGCTAAATAACCCGGAAACCCCTTAGAGAACTGCAATATTACTGTACCAACAAATATAGACTGAGTGAAAAAGCATTTGTCTGAAGTCAGTGTCTATGATTCGAGATCCTGTAACATAGAGAGAAAACCCGTCACAAAAAAGTGATCTATGAAAAAAAAAAGTCATTTACATTCATTCATATTGAGACTTCTTCTGAGCTCCATTTTCAAAATATTGACATAACGTTTGGTGACTATGTAGATAATGGATTGAAGAACAGAATAGAACGTTTTACGGAAAGAAATGTACATTCTTGGAAGCGCTTTTCTTACATCCAACCCTTCAATTACAATAGAGATTATCTAAAGAACTGAAAGAAACGAACCGTGTAAATGAGGACTGAATAAATTGTTGCCGGTTTCATATCTTTTTAAGATATTTTCCTTTCTTTTTGCAGAACGTCCTTACTTAATGTGAAAAATGGATGTTAATTTCAAGTTTTGCGCCCCGAAAGCACAAGGAAAATTTAAAACATCGACTACAATTTTCATAACATTGTATTTTACGTTTCCCAAAACGTTATTCAAAATTCATCTCGACAGAAGAAAATGTAGTTGCCTAGACCTTCTCAATTTGTGCAATCTTTCTTTATTTCTAAGGATGTGCTTTGACACTACACACTGTAATAACATTTATGATAAGTATTCTTTTAATCTATCTTTAAGAGCCTTAATCGTGTTATGGATGGGGATAAAGATATTTAACCTCTCTCATCAAAACCGGGAATGCATATTTGTTTGTATTTTTACCATTTGCTCTGCTTGGACTTAGTGATTTTTGAAAACCGAAAAGAATCATGAGCTGTCAAGATATATTTTTGGTTTCGAAAAATTGTTTAATTAGAATTTAAAATTTCCTATTTGCTTTCATTTATATTTTCTGACAGAAGGAACATAAATAATGTGGTTTATTAAATACACTAATATTATCAACTTCTATGGAAAGTTTTATTGCAATTTTAGCGGTTATCGGTGTGATAAACAGTTAATATTAAGTTTCCACAAATTTATATTTCGTAATTTCACAGGCTGCAGTTTAGAAATTATCCAGGTCATCGAAGGCATCGTAACTATAAGAATAATCTGGTGCGTCATTTTGTGCTCCAAAATGCCATATTATGTACCTTGACACTTTTAAAATAGTCTGACTTGACATACAGTATGTAAATTAGTAGTTTATCTGTTTTGAATATTCTTTCCTATTTGCATTGTTTTCCTGGTAGAATTTCCATTGTTCATTGTACGTACATCGATTCTTCATGCAAAACGTTAAACGTTCACAAGCTTTCGATAGCGACGCTAATGTATGATACAACTTCAAATAATTATGTATGGATGTGTCCTCCGTTTTTTCATATACCGTTAATAAACAAAGATCCTAAGATTGGTAGGATTTCTCGCATCCGATTTTGTGAAATACGTTTGATGAAAAGCTTTCTTCATGTTGCCTCCTATAATATCTTCAATCAGTGTTTGAATACATGATTTATTCAGATAATATTTTGGGAAGAAAAGGCAGTATAATGTCTGATTAGGATCCCTACACATCCCAATACAACGCATCTCATCCAGAAATCGAACATTGATTTCAAACTACGAACCGTAACTTCTAAACGAAAATAGGAGCTTGTGTAATAGCAAAGCTGTGCAGTAAATGGCAAAAGAACACGAGATTTCATAATGCTTATGAAAAATTATTTTTAAGATGTCCATTCACCACAAGATTAGAACAAACACTCTTGACCTAGACCAGTTGAAAATAGTTCTAGGCCAATTACAGAGAAAAAAAATGTATAAGGAGGAATATCTTTCGACGCCAAAGAATCACATATTGTGGACAAAATAATAATTTCAAAAAAGAAAGATTCAAATTAAATTTCCCTTTAGAAAAAATAACTTTGCGGAACTAGAAAAATTATTTTTCTCTAATGGAATTCCCGACTTTTGTACACATCTCGGTTTCTGCCCATATCTCAAATACAGATAACACAAAAATATGAACACAATGAAGACCCCAAAAATAAATGACAATTATAACGTAAAAAGAATCGATTTAGTCAAGCTTCAGCGAGATAGTTTCTGGTTAAAGGCTCTATTTGGAGTAAAACCATATATCGTTAAAAATCCATCTTTGCGACGTATATGTCAAAAATGATTTTTAAAGCAATTCGTGCTTTCCTAGATCATATGTTTCTTGTGCTTTAACTTGTACAATGCATATTTTGTCGATTGCATATGAAAGAAAACAAAATAGTAGTATAACTTTATATGTATTACATTCTTTTGTGAAGGAATTCTACTTCACACAACTTTGTAATTTTCGTGGTTAGAAATAAAATTGATAATTCCGTAACGTATCACAAAACTGTCTGAAAGTGTACCGTTAATAGGTTTGGAGCTTTTCCCTCAGTGATGAGAAACCTAATTATACGTGTACAGTATCATTTCATTCATAATGTTGGTTGATTAACATATCTGAAACGCTCGTGTTGCTTTGTTATTCAACATACCTGAGGAGTCGGTCTTGGAATCATATCATACCGACCCAAGGCTACCTTGGGCTTGTTCTCCGGCGAACTTTCACTTTCATTCTGCCGGGTATCAGCCCTTCTCATTCACAGTGGTTTTCTACGGTTATTGAGCCATGGCTACAAAACCTACAATTACAACCGTTACTAGTAGAGTCGATGGTATAGAGAAATCTATGAACTCTTTCCAACAACGACTGGACACACTCATAAGCGACCAAAACAACAAAGAGTCTAGTGAAAGTCTATCGGTGAAACTTCACAAACTGAGAAACAAATTTACAGATTTCAGAGACTAGGGCTTCGCTATCTTCTGTTAAGATCGACCTAGACAGCCTGAAGAGAGAAGTTGGGGGCTTGTCCAAAGAAATCGACGATCTTGTACAGTACTCTAGGAGAAACTCGATTCTCATTCATGGCATCATTGAAACACCTAATAAGGCGATCGAGGACATTGTGCTGCAATTTCTTCATAACAAGCTCAAACTAACGCTTATTAATTTGTCACACGTTGATAGAACTCTTCGAATTGGAGCGCCTAGAAGGTATATTGCAGATGCAGTAAAACCTGGGAAGAGAGCCATTATTGTTAAATGTGTATTACACATTGTGTAAGCTACGAGACAAGAAATGACATTTGGAAGGCTAAAAGACTCTTGAAAAATACCCCATTCCTGGTAACAGAATCACTTACCCCTAATAGAGAAAAAGTGCTGCGAGCTGCCAAAGAACGCTTTGGAAAATTTTCAGCTTGGTCTCAGGATGGCAAAATTTTCGTCTTGCAAGCCAACGGCAAGAAAGATGTAGTCACCACGATGGAAGAACTAGATTGCATCTCATGATAGTGTGTGTGTGTGTGAACTTTGTCAGCGTGTGTTTTTCAAACGAAATGACTAGTGTAGTATATATTGTGTCTGTTTGTGTTTTTTATGTGTTTATATGCTGTATATATTGTGCGTATGAGGCGCCAGGTTGATGGGGATAAATTTTATTTCACGCTGGTTAGTCCAAGCCAGGTGGCAAGGACTATTCTGAAAATCAAGTCGAATGCAGAAGGCGCTGATCAGATCTCAGCTAAATTTTTGAAACTAATCCTTCCTAATATTCTGGCCTATGTTACTGACATCTTTAATAGTTCAATTACTTATGGAAGTTTTCCATTAATTTGGAAACTAGCTATGGTTCACTCCCTTCCCAAATCTAGCAGTGTGACTTCGGCAACCGACTTCCGTCCATTCAGCATTCTTCCGGCTTTATCGAAAGCACTGTAATATATTGTTAAAGATCGGATCCACAGCTATCTTACAGACAACAAACTATTAGAACCTCTTCAGTCAGGTTTTAGACCTAACCACAGTACCAATACTGCACTGGTACACGTAACAGAAGATTTTCGTTTGGCCATGGACCATAGACAAGCTACAATCCTAGTACTGTTGGATTATAGCAAAGCTTTTCAATCAGTCGACTACGATATACTGATGGTTAAACTGAAAGCTTTCTTTAACTTTTGTGAATCAGCCGTATCGTGGATTCGCTCCTACCTGGTTAATCGTGAACAATTTGTTATGTCTCATAATAAATTCCCCTCTGAAACCTCAATATCATGCGGTGTCCCTCAAGGCAGTGTTTTAGGTCCTCTTTTGTTTGCTCTCTACATCAATGACATATCTGATGCCTTAACGTACTGCCGTTATCATCTCTATGCCGATGACCTTCAAATTTATCTCTTAACCTCGCCATCGGAGTTGCATCAAGTAATAAATAAAGTGAACCATGATTTCGATAGTTCAGGGAGATGGTCACTAAGACATGGCATGAGCATCAACCCAAGAAAATCTCATTCTATGCTCTTAGCTTCTAAGCATATTCGTAGCAATATTGACTGTGAAACGTTACCCCCCTTAATTATAGATAACACCCTAATATTGTTCCAGCGCACAGTCAAAGATCTGGGTTTAATACTGGATCATAACTTATCCTAGATATATCATGTTAACCACATAAGTAGCAAAACTTTTGCATCTTTGTATTCATTACGTCGCATAAAAATATTATTGCCAATGCCGGTTCGAATATCTCTCTCTAGGATGTTGGTACTATCACACCTGGACTATGGGGATGTAGTTTACTCTGACCTTACGAATGAGCTAGCCAGACGACTACAACATGTCCAAAATGCTTGCGTTCGTTTTATCTTTGACCTAAAATACTTTGATCATCTTTCGCCTTACTTTAATAAATTAAGATTAATACGCCTTACTTACATCATCGCCGTAAGTCCCACAAACTTATGCTCCTATACAAAGTGCTCAAAACTCACGCTTATAGCAATTATGCGATTTTCATAAATTTAACACAAGATCTCGCAAAACTACCCTTCTTTCAATTCCGCGTCATAAATCAAACTTTTTTGCTAAATCTTTTACAGTCTCCTCTTGTAGTCTTTGGAACAGTCTTCCTCACTCGATCAGGAACATGGATTCACTGGCAATGTACCGGAAAAGTGTTGAGACACTGTTTAATAATTAGATGTCTCACCAGGTAATGAATCGAGCAAAGTTTGCTTCATGTTTTTTTTTTCTATTATTATTCTTATAACAGTTGGGAAAGTTGAATAAGACGAAATAATATATAAAAATAACGATGTTTTCCTGAGGATTATTTGGCAGTAAAGCAAAACATTTGTTTTTCATTCAAATACAGAGCTTCTTCTTATGACTATACAAAGCGAAGAGTTAGTAATATATAGCCTACACTACACTACACTACTGGCACTACGCTTCATTTTGACTATCTAGCTCTTCGCTTCCTCCACCAAAGTCCTCAAGTTCTTTATATTCATGACTATTTATCTGGCAGGCTTGCATGCTGTTTGCAATTGTTCTGGACTGGTTGGCTGGTTGGCCAACCTTCACCTCTTTTCTTTTTAACCTGCTTTTCGTTTTATACATCTGAAGAACTGGGAAAACTGGAAAAGATTTCCCTGAAAATGTTGTGACTGACAGTCGGCTATATATTGATTTTCATGCCTCTGAATCTTTTCAAGAGAACAGTTTCACCTTCTTTTTTCACATCCAGAATTCCTTTTTTCCCCTATAAATTCTTCTACATTTTGAAGCTCTAAAACACTAGATTCATACTCCGGATCCTTCTCAGTTTAATAATCATCTTTGTTAAAACTCTATCTTATTTGTTTCCATCATCAGAAGATGCTGGTAAAATGTCCCTATCGTATTTCCACTCAAAGCTACCAGCATGGTTTACAAACGTATCAGAGATTTGTAGAACGATAAGTAGAATAAACTCGGCCTACGTTACCGTGAAGCCCAAGAACGTATCTATGGTATTGTGCTACGGTTCCGAGACGTTTATAAGTTCATAGAGAATTTAATAGACTGGTACCAGTAACACATAGACGCCTGCCTTCCGCAGTTATTACAAGATGACCGACCATTCTAGGCATATCTAGAGTGGGGATAGTGAAAGTACCTTGGAAACACAGTTCGAAACATAAATATTGATATGTATATCATGGAGTACAGCGCTGGCAATCACCAGTTGAAGGGAACATTCAACTTACTATAAATAGAGTAAATTGAAGGGAAATGCCGCAGGTCCACTTCCAGGACCCATTGCAGAGAAATGATAAGAAATAGTGCAGCAACAGTATGCACAAATATATATATTCAACATTGATGACCTTATTGATAGAGTGCATGAAGCTATGTGTGTGCACAACAGATATATTGTAATGGAACCAGATGAGAATCAAATGGTAAATTGTAATTTTATTCATAAACTGTTAAACAAAAGCAAACAAGGAATGGAAATGAGTTATCCAATGAATCATGTAACTAAATTGTTTCAATGTAAAAAGAATAGAAGATAATAAATTGTAGTAATTCCTAAAACACTTAGCAATAGGAAGCCACATGAAATTATTCGAATCAAGGCAACATCATTACTGTTTTTCCAGAATTTGTTTCACGACAACCAAACGAGTATGAAAATACAGTCCTATACGAGGAGTCAAAGCAGGGATTTAGACAGATATGGCAATATGCCCTTTTGATAATTTGGTCTAATTAGATTTTACTTAATTCTAGGCAACATTATTATTCTGTTCCCAGAATATACCGTAATTCACCGCAAGCAAAGAGATTGCAGCCTCAGTCAAAAGTTAGCCGCATTTTCCTATAACTTTTTTTAGGTTGCACGCACTCGTCGTTTTCCTCGCACATTATAATGTTATACTCTTGTGAAAACTCTAGGAAAATTTTATCTCAATTGCTTAAGGTTTTTTTTCTGTTGCAGAAAGAACACGGCAAGTGTGAACGACGTTTGAAAATCGACGACCATGTAAATTCGTACAGAATTTTTACCTGGTGCAAAGAATGATAATCGGAAGGAAATCTTAGCTGTAGGCAGAGTGTTGAAGGGATCCCTTATCCTAAACTATTTATAGTAGGAGCAGTGTGTGAGCGTACATTTCATTCAAGAATAAACAATACAGCCTTCGGCAATAGGCCTCGCTCTTTGCTGTGAATTGATAGCCTCAGATTTCAGGCATACAAGTCACTGTATCTTCCACTGTTAAATACAAGCCAGTTTTCTAGGGAGCCTTCTAGAAAAGCTTTTTTGAGTCCCAAAACACAGTTAACACCACCTTTCTCGCTTTAAAACTTAAATTTCATTTTCACTGGTAATTCTGGGTGTGGCCACCTTGAAAATTTTCTATCTGCTCGTACACAATTCTACGCTGTAGAGCATTTTCTCCGTATTGTGTTAAATATAACCGATGAATTTCAGTCCCGGACACACCTTAAGACCGGTAGACATTGGGTCACTGCCTTATGGTCTTCCTTGATGCACACTTGCATCGGAGCGGTCATATATTCGGTGCAACAGAAGAAAGAAAAAGGTAACAATTTATTGAGATAAAATTTTCATGACAACAGTATAACATCACAATGTCCGAGGGCAGAAAGTGCATTCATAAGGGAGTTTTTGCAAATGTTTTGTCATTTTTTAACTTCCCTTAAAATATGAGGGATAAAAGGTTAATATTTGAGCAGTTTCCATTAGTCAAAATTTTGCAAACAATGTATGGAGATATGCTCATAGAATTCGATGGAAAACGGATATAATTTTCTCTGAAGAAATATTCATTTGGCATGCTTGAATAGCTCAGAAAACAAAGAGAGGCTGGGTAACAGGCATGAAAGGTTAGCGTGAAAAATAATTAGGGAGTTTCTCCCTGTCGTACGGAAACAAAGTGGCACTTATGTACACCCCAAAATTTCTTTTTTAAAGAAACCAAGATTTTTTTTTTATTAGAACCAGATATCTGAAAGTTCTGTAGGGTACTCGAGTCTGATTGTTAAGCCAATAATTTTGAACCCCGTTTGCGTGAAATCCTACACTCAGAAAGGCGTTAATTCTTCAAAGGGTCAGGCAAAAGACCGGGTATTTAATTTCCAATTTCAGTTAAATTTAATGACCACTGATGCGCCTAAGTTCGAATATTTACCAGGAGTACCGAAGTTGTAAAAATACACTATGATTTGTTCCCTATCAAGTGGTTTGGTCCCAATTGACAATATAAAATACTTTTGTGAGGGCTCATGAAATATAAGTAAGAGAAACTACTGACCATATTCATTTAAATAATTATATAAACTTTGTTGCTAGAGTATTAATCGTAATACAGCAATTACTGTTATTATCATTATTATTGTATCGTAATACAAAGAACTGAAAATAATAACTACAGTAGCATATATTGAATTAATAAATTTATAGTGATAATATAAATATTAAATAATAATATTTTTTTAAAAAAAGTTACATGTGAGGGTCACAGTTGTTTTCCGTGCAAATCCCATAGTGCTTATGGTAGAGCACGATTATGTATTTACATCACTTTAACTTAAAGTGTTATGGAGCATGGAGAGAAGGGCTAGCAACCCCAGAACTTTAAATTTCACAGAGGGATATGATGGGCAATATGCAAATTTAAATTGCATATCATGCGGCTAAAACAATCGTAACAACACTTGCAGAACATAATACTGAACTCTCACATTATACTACTTTGATTGCCGTGAACCTAATTCTGAAAACACAGTAACAATATTGCCCCGAATTAAAATGAAATTGGATCAAATTTCCCCTGGGCCCTATTAGCCCATCTTCTCCCGAGATTTTTAATATGCACTTAGACTACTAAGTATGTCCTAATATTGAAAATAAATGTATTGAACAGCTACTTAGACTACCAATTATAAATACCTTTATATAACTCCATTATATTCAAGAAGGACCATCGAAGGGAATAACTGTCTAACCTGACAATAATAACTGCTTGCAAAAACTAATTATTATGTCTATTAAACTCGATACCAAATATATAGGAAAAATATAAAATATTCCCTAAATGTTTTATGACTTACATACTCTTCGAATGTATTCTTCAATAAAAAGTTCCATATTTATATTGCGCGGAAACAGTATATTTTGTATTGTTGCTATCAATAATAGCACTGCAAAATATTGCAGTTTTGTTTTTTGTTTTCATTTATCATTATTATAATGTTTTAAAATATTCAAACTAACATGATCTTCTTGCATCGTAGAAAGCATCACACTAAATAATAAGTAATTGAGTTTACCGGGATTCATTCTGAGAAATTGTAAAGATTTCTAAACTTTATTTTGGAATTTGGCATTTTTAGTAACTTTGACTTTAACCCGTCATGGTTATGAGTGCGATGATAGTTTAAACTCACAGCCATGTCCCAGGCAAATTCGAACTCGGAACTTTTGAGTCGCTGGCTTAACGCCACAACGCACAAGGCTACCACATCGGTTCATTATTACAATTTAAATGTAGTTTTAATCTAGATCGATTTCAAAGTTTCAACGCTTTTACGAATTTTGGCTTCTGGAGTACGTATGCTTCGACTGGTATTTTTAGTAGTTTATTCTATTTTCTGAATCAGATGCGAGATATTATTATCATATAAAATATCTCTTTGTATACTAGGGCGCATTAACAAAGATAATATGAAACACTACATCTTTTTTTTTTCTTTAGTATATTAACCTCGTTTAAGAACTGGTTGAGCTCAGTACACCAGAATCATTTTAAAATAAGTTTGGCTTTGTTATTGTATGTCATGTGTCATATACGGTTTTGAGAAAAAAGAATTAGAGTTGAGTATTAGCTAAAAATGTAGAATGGCAACGAAAAGATTGTGTCTTAATTTTTTGGAAGTAATCGAATCAAGAACAAAGAAACCTCTTTAATGTAATATGAGAAAACGGAGGAGGAAGGACTAAAGCGGTCGGAGGATACTTTAATACTGTTGTTTAAGTATTGTAAATCTTCACCCATTGATCCTTGTATGAATAGTTTTGCATGGGTCCGTTATCATTTCACCAAATACACTTCTGCGATAGGTTTGCAGTTGTGGAACAAGATACGCCTGAGATAATCGACTGGCTTCACCTTTCAATTCTTGGCATTTCGCTATTTTAAAACGAAAACACTTTTATATTCTTTTCTTTGGCCGTGTTTGGAACATTTCTGTGTCCCTGACGAAAGTTACATTGACGGCACGGAATAAGCCATCTATGAATATGGAGTAATCATAATCGTTACCATATCAGGTCAGGATCAATTATGTATCCTCTTTTAATACTTTCCGATTTACGAAATTAATATACTAAACGCAATTCTCTAATATATATTTCGGGGTTCGAAGTAATCTACTGGCCGAAGCAAATATTGCGAGAATCGATAAATGTAATTTATTATCATAATACACTAAACTCAAATGGCTGGGGATATTCATTAAATTGTCTATGGCTTGCCGGAGAATATACACTACTAAGTTAAATTCGACTGTTTTTGAGATATTGTGATCACAGTTACTTAGATTCGATATGTAAAATAATAATGTTTCCTTCTCGGAATACTTACCAGACCTAGGGCACGTAGCATTCGCATCAGTGGCAAGGATATTTCGAAGACAATTTGTTCCATCTGTTGTTCTGGAATATCTTTGTTTCATATGTGGTGAATTTAGAAGTAGATATACTTAATAGCCATATACCAGTTTAGATTCAAACTCTCGTCCCCATGGCTTTCAGTTAAAAAAACATCCGCGTCCTCAAAACAAATAAAACCTTTTTATTTAATCTATACAATTTGGTCAATAATAAAAATTAGTTTTCATAGCTTTACTGAAGAAAGAACTAACCTGGTTATGTTAAAATTATTTTTGTGTTCCTAAGTGTAATAGCGGGACCTAGAGGGATGAATAGAAAACATTTATATCGTAGTACCGAAGAAAATCAGAAAAAGGGAGATGTGGATAGGATTTGGAAATAGTTTAAAAGAATGGATATAGTGAGGAAGACAAAAGAAGAATCAGGAAGAGGAAATTGACAAAAGGATATGTAGACCGAAGGAAAAGAAGGAGAAAAGAAAAAGTTATTTTGGATAGAAAGAGATGGAATAATTGGCGAGAAAATCAAACTACTTTTGGGAAAGGTCGGAGTGAAAACGTATAGGTAAGAACAGTGGCGCCTATTCATTTCGAAAGAGGTCATGCAAGCCTTACCTCAGCAGGACCCACCCCCATTTAGGTTGACCCACCCCAAGAAAAGACAGTGTATTTTCAAATGCTGCATTTCATAGGTATTCTTTAATTTTAGAAAGGAAACGTATTTATTTTTAAGGATCACAAAATTTATTCACAGCAGAAACAAAAAAACTAAAATATCTACAGGTACACTGATTGGTACATTCGCCGCGTCTAAGCGCACATCATAGTTCGTAACACTAACATTTTTGTTAGTAAAAGGAAAATAAAAATGTGAGTGGACACCAGACTGAATTGGCGCTGTATGACACACCACGTCGACCAGTTAGATTGTAGCAAATGTGAATTTTAGGAGTACTCAACATTTGTAGCATTTCACATTTAGTGTCACTAAATAATCAGATTTGTCCCAATCAATATCCTTTAAGGAGCAAACATATCAACCACTTTCTTCATAATCAATGGATATGTCTCTATTCGCTGGCAATTATTGGCAAACCGTCTATTCGGTCCCTCTTATTCCCACTGTAGATATCAAATCAGTTTCGACTTAGAAAGTGACCTCTCAGTGGATATATTCGTTATTGGCAAGCGACAGAAAACTTCAGAAGATAATTCAGGTTTAGGAAAACAGTTTTCAGTTTTAACTTGCAAAATATTTTGGCAACTCTTGGGAAGGCTGCCAACACTGAAAGGTTTATATTTCCCCAAATGTTATATGATGGGACATCATCATGAGAATTAGACGACTCGTCTCCATCCATGTCCAAATCTACAATCGACTTTTTTTCTTTTGTGAAGGTTGGCTAGGTAGATCAATGCTTTTTCTTCCGGTTTTCAACAGTTCGAAAAAATGGTTGATCTACCTATCTTCACAGCGAAAAAAAAACACTTGAATGTAGATTTGGAAGTGGACATCTAAAATAGTGTAACTCTCATGTTGATGGTCTTCTCCTGTCGAGTATTTGAGGAAATCTAAATCTAAATTTGAGGAAACTCAACGATCATAACAGTTCATAAACCTGATAATATATATGGCAATAGCACCAGCTATTTTCTGTAAGGTTGCTGTTGCAGGTAAAAAAAGAAATTAGAATCTTTTCTGTTTTTTCTGTCCAATCTTTGGCTGTGTGATTGTTCCAGGAATGGATTCAATCTTGTAAGAATAATACTCTTTTTGATATCCAATTGGAAACATTTTCTACGTGGCTTTGGTTTTCGTTGGGTTTAAGTGTTCTATTCGATACTAAGTTGACCATAATGTTGCAGTTTTCTCTATTAAACTCTCAATGTCCTCTTCTGAACTACTAAGCGGTCTAATGAGGGGTAAAGGATTTTCATAGTTATTTTATACGCTTGGCGTTCTCAATTCTGAGCTGGTGCTCCGCAATATGTTTAGTGCCTTAGCCTCTTTTCTTTTCGTGCTTACACCTCAAGCTACAGCTGTGTGTTTAATTTCTTGTATGAGGCTCCACCACTCCTATATTTTTCAATTCGAACCTGGCAGACTTTCTCAAGTTCTACTGCTTGGCTTCACTCTGAGTCGGTAAACTTGATAGTGAGGTCAACGAAACCATTTTCATATCGTGTTAAACATTTTCCCCTTGTAAGCTTTGAAAAAAAGATCATATCTAGCGCATACGGATTTGCGAGATGCTCGGTGATGATGGTCATCTTGACCACCGTAGACTTCGCTGTCTTCTCGCTGCTATTCTTCTTTTGCATCTATCTTACTTATCTTCCTCTTTACCGTGATCAACCGACCGCAACGCCCTTATGTGATTTTTCGCGAGAGAAAAACAAATACGATGTTTAGGGAACAGTTTTAACCGAAATCTCAATATGTCAAAAAATATCTTTCTTAACAAAATTCTCTTTGCAAAAATACAAAATGAGTAGAAATTAGATGTATGAAATAATATCTTTTTACACAACAGACATAGATAAGGTAATGCTTCAAAGCTTCAACTGTATCACTGAAATTGATAAAAATGACACTTCCTCAGTGTGTTATGTTCCGATCATTGGTTAGTAAAAGAGCTATGTTATCTACTTTTAACTCACAAATAAATGCTTCGTTTTAGATAATATAGCTAACTGAAAGCTCACTTAACATTCTTCTAAATATATGAAGAATAACTTAACATTACCTTCAAAGAAAATGTATCGAACTTTTAGTGTTGGCGTACATTCTAATACATATTTCACGTGCATCAACCGCAATCAAACTGATTTCAAAATTGGCGTCGATAGATGAACACTGGCGCCACCCCGTTAATATTCACCAGTCAGAGAACAGTACATCGTCAATGACGTTTATTTTCTAAACCACATCTTCTTTTATAGCTTGTAAGCTTTCGGCCATTTTGTATACAGAAATAATTATAAAATTCACAAGACACATTTCACATACCAGTGGCACTAAAGCATACGATTTTCAGTAAGCACTGAACTATAAGAAGCAAATATATCTATCACTTTTTCGTAATCAATGGAGATGTCCCATTCACTAGCAATTGCAATCAAACCCTCTAGTCGGTCACCACCCATTGTAGATCTCAAATCAGTTTTGACTCGTTTTAATTTAGAAAATGTCCTCTCAGTGGTAACACTCGTTACAGGCAACGTGACAGCAATCTTCAGAAGAGAATAAAGATTTGGGAAAACAGTTTTGAGTTTAGACTTGCAAAATATTTTGAAAATTTCTAGAAGGCTGCCAACATTGGAAATTTTAGATATTCCCAGATCCTCGTTATCATCCGATACACCATCATCAGAAGAATTCGGATCTTTCTCGCTATCTATGTCCGAATATACAATCCATTTATTTTCGCTGTGAAGATGCCTAGGTAGGTCAACTGTTTTCCCAAGCTCTTCGAAATAAGAAGGAAAGGCAATGTATTCCTTTCTGTCTTCGTCAACGTTCACGTATTTCCCAAAAATTGAGCTGAACGAAGTGAATGCATCTTCAGGTAAACCTTTCTTGCGGACTTCGGAAAGACGTTTCAGTGAGAGCAAAGACAAATCTCT
>JAGDQP010014070.1:29345-46111 GCA_022664845.1 Lepisma saccharinum | reverse complement strand
CAAAGGAATGGAAAACCTCAATAATAGTTCCGATTTACAAGAAAGGCGATAAATAGAACTGTAATAATTACCGTGGAATCTCGTTACTTCCAACCTGTTACAAGGTTTTAAGTATAATTCTGTTAACACGCCTTAGTGTATACGTAGATGAAATAATTGGAGATCACCAATGTGGATTTAGAAGAAATAGATCCATGTTGGACCAGATTTTTGCCTTGAGACAAATTTTGGAGAAGAAATGGGAATACAATGGGACGGTTCATCAGCTATTCATTGATTTTAAGAAAGCATATGATTCTATCAAAAGGGACAAGTTATACAGTATCCTGATACGATTTGGAATTCCGAAAAAATTGGTTCAACTAGTGAAGATGTGTCTCAACGACCCCACAAACAGAGTACGAATAGGTAATAATATGTTAGATAGTTTCAAGATTCGCAGTGGATTGAAACAAGGCGATGCCTTGTCATCGCTATTGTTTAACTTAGCGTTAGAATATGCGATTTTAAAAATTAAAGGGGACAAAAAGGGACTATCATTGAATGGTTTGAATCAACTGTTTGTATACGCGGATGATGTAGATTTAATAGGAGACGATATAGATGCACTGCAAAGCAACACCGATGTCTTAGTAGAAGCGTGCTATGAGATAGGTCTACAGGCAAACATAGACAAAACAAAATACATGATAACAAGCCGAAACACGGGGAATGAAGGAAATAAAAACATAAGAATTAGGGATGAGGTCATAGAGAAAGTAAACAAATTTAAATACTCGGGAGCATACGTAACAAGCAAAAGTGAGGCCACGGAAGAAATAAAAAGTCGCTTAGTATCGGGGAACGCATGTTTCTATTCAGTCAAAAAACTTCTAACATCGCGATTAATATCAAGGAAATTGAAATTAAAAATATACAGAACAGTTATTCTGTCGGTAATACTTTACGGTAGCGAAAGTTGGAGTACGACCCTAGCAAATGAACATAAATTACGAGTACTTGAAAATAAGGTTTTGAGAAAGATATACGGACCGAAACGGGACGAGATGACTGGAGAGTGGAGGAGACTGCATAATGAAGAACTCCACGGACTGTACGATTCACCAGATGTTGTAAAAATAATGAAATCGCGACGACTAAGGTGGGCAGGCCATGTAGCTCGGATGGGGGAAAACGAAGATTATATTCTATCCTGGTTGGAAGGCCCGATGGAAAGAGGCCATTGGGAAGACCGAGACATCGTTGGGAGGACAATGTTAGAAGAGATCTTCGAGAAGTAGGTGTTCGTGATGAAAACTGGCTTGATATTGCCCAGAATAGAATTCAATGGCGAACGTTTGTTACTGCTACGATGAACTTGCGAGTTCCATAAGCCATAGAGTTAGTTAATATAGTATAAAATCAGCATATCATGGCTTTCTATAAGCTTAGCTGGAATTATTGCTACCTATCTCTTTTGTTACGAATACATTTTTACTTGTTATTGTAATTTTAGGAAGCAGGTGAAGTTGAAAATAGTTTTTTTTATTCATATCGTTATTTTAGTTTTTATTGATACTTTTAAATATTCAAAATAAGCCCATTTTGTTTTCCCGAGAGCGCCATTACGAACTGCTAAATCTGCTAATTTTAGCGTATATCCTTGATTGGTATGTAACACACCGAACCTTGTAGGCTAGTGGGTTGCAGATCAACTAGGCGTTTCGAAACGAAAATACTATTTTTAATATTGTTCTTCTTTTCAAAATAAAGTCGATTGGACTTCGGCCACCTTGAAGTGCAGAAATTCTAAATATTTGACTTCAGAATTGAACTCAACGACCTTCAAAATACACACACACTGTACCTAAAATCGAACACATTGTGTTTTTATGTTAGTGTTTAGCATATCCGAATTATTATCCGAGGTATTATTAAATATCTCTCGCCCTAGAACATATGAAACAGCAGATAAAAAGAGTTCATGGATCAAGAATGCCTTTTAAAGAAAAACAACTCAGAAATCTACTTTCACCCACCGTTTCCCCTTTTTAACTTCTATGTTTTTCTCTTACCTAATTGTTCTTTCATGTTGACCTTATTTAAAAGATTTCTGAAACTCTTTACTATTCAGCTTTTTACAACACATGACTTTTTTTTTTAATAACCTTGCACAGTATTGTTTTTTTGTGCCCAATCGTACTCCCCATAAGTTCTTTACTTATAGCTACGGGCTGAAAAATGAGCAGACTTCGGCTATCTTCGGAAGAGGCCAACTTTAGAAAACTTCAACAATGCAATATCTACAGTACTCACAACACTTTGTTTGACAAGACTGAGGGTCAGTTCTACAATCGACCGTTAAACTTCTAGTCAGCGCTAAGTTGAGGCCAACTCTCATTTTGCGTACTCTCATTGGCCAAAATCAGACTTCGCCTCAACTTAGCGCTGACTTGAAGTTTAGCGGTCGATTGTAGAACTGACCCTGAGAGTGAGAATGATGACAAGAAGTTGTTCCTTCCTCTCATCGAAGGGTAGTTGACAATATTGACGTTACCATGAAAACCATATGTTGAGAGGAAGGGCCAAATATTGACTGATTTACTGCTTCCTTTTTCGAAGAAAAGCAGAAACAAGGGAAAGCTCCATTCAGCAAGAAAAGAATGTGATGAAATGAGCAACTTCTGGCTGATCGGATAACGCCCAGGCTTCCATGTTGTAGGGTCTGCCATAGGGAAGGTATGGGAGTTTAAACTCCACACTCGCAATGCTTGTTAAAATGTGCAATTATCCATCTCAAGAGGAACTAGAACCCGCAACCCTGCGACGCTGGCAAACCAAACAAATACCGCAGTCGGCTTTTATTGTTGAAATTACCGCATTTGCTTTTGTGCGAGAAAGGTAGAAGCAAGGGTCTTAGTCTAGGTACCATTCCAGTCAGAGACAATCTTTCGGGAATAATCCTGAACTTTTGAGGAGGATCTATTGTTGATCTGAAACTGAAATGTGTATAAACATGTATAATGCTTAAAATTATTCTAATTTTACAAACAAATCAGAATTTGAAGGATCTCCGGACACTTTCCTAATGGTATTCCAAAGTCTTTTTACATTCTTTCCTTTAGTTCACAATGGTTCGCGGTGTCCTCAAATTTTGTTACGTTTAATTTTGCTCATTTCTCGACGTCATACAATGACGAAAGTTTGCACAGCGACGTTACATACTCTATTGTCACTTTCATTTATTTCTACATATTTATATAGAGCATATTTTAGATTATATAGATTATAAAAGCATATTTTAATATATTTATTTTTAATAGTACTCATAAACACTAGCCACCAACGCTGTGGCGTCTTACTGTTTGCAGAAGTATTTAGGATTTGGAGAAAAAACAATCAGAAAAACTTTTTAGAGACATACTTCTCTTAAAAAATTCGTACTAAAATAGCAAAAAAAAGAAAAAAAAATGCATCACTAAAAAGAAAAGCATTGAGCGGACTCTCATGTACAGTCACTTTACAAATTCTTCAATTAACGCGCCCATGATTTTCTTTTTAGTCATTCATGCATAAACATTTTTCCTTTTACTTTTAGTACGAATTATTTAAGAAAAGTGTGTATTTATTTTTTAAAATATAATTTATTGGTTTGGTTACCATAAAGGTTTTGTTATATTATTAATATTAGTACAATGTATTAATTTTCGAGTCAGAACAGTGAATTACAAGCTGTTGTAGTCACAAACTTTTTTCAGGGTTTTATTTGTGTGGGAGATGGCGAGGAAATTGACCCGAAGGACCCTAGGCAAGGTGAACCGATGATGGTTTACTATTGCCTTCAATTGGATGGAAAAAATTGGAGTTTTCCTCAGCAAAAGTTTTCCGGCTGAGAAAAGTGAAATAATACAAGTAAAACATTTTAACTATTTCATCAATCATGAAACGCACATCTGCTCACCTGAATTTGTAAGAGCAGAGAAGGACTGCGAGGTTTCCCGAAGTTGCCCTGTTCCGAAGATAGCCGAAGTCTGCTCATTCTTCACCCCGTAGCTATAAGTTCCTTGCACAGGTTTCAGAGGCCCGAGGAAGATCAGATAAAAAAATTAAACCTGTCACAGGTTCACGAATAAGTTACTGAAACCGTCACAGTTATAGATTATTTGTAATTATGAATTCAATTACATCTTTGAAAAAAAAATCAATAAAATAAAGTACATAAAATATACACAGCAAAATAGCAGTATGTAAAGTTGTGTTTATTTTAATGTTTGTGAATAGAGATTTTCATCAGATTTCTAAAAGGGTCCGTGACTCAGTAAAGGAAACTGGTTTACACGGTAACGTACCGTGCAGTCTGCAAAAATGCGAGAAGAAATTATTGTAAGAGATACACTAAGTAAACAGGGATTCTCCCAGGATTTTTAATTTGAGGATGTAAAGCGAAATTTAAGGAAGGGTTTTGCATAGTTTCTATCGACTTTCAAAAGTAATAGTTATCGTCGAGCACACACACATCCTGCATCTTCACTTAGGACGTAGGACATAAACGCTAATCCGCGGATTTACAGAAGAGGTGGTCCCTAGGAAGTCAAAACCAAAAACATTGAATTTCTATGTGAATTCGAAAAACCGATGCGTTACTCTTACCAATAAAATATCTGATACGTCTATCTAAAATTTATATCAGCCTATTACGATCGCGAAAATAATTTTATACGGTAGGGCAGGATATACGGTAATACGTGTAACCTACTTGGCAGAAAATCTCCGAGAACGATAGTTTATGTCAGCATTTCCTGAAAATAACTTCGCTTTCGAGATGCAAGGGTCCCAATTTCGAGCCCAATATCTACTTGTTACAATACCAATAAAACAATTTTCTCAGTATTGTGATATTGGAAGCAGATTTAAATCAATAGAATTGAAATTAGAAGTTAAAAGGTGATTATTATTGCATTGACAGTGTTGCCAATTTGCTTTCATTCAAATAGCCGCTAGTCCGTTTGTTACATTTGTAGTTTCTCTAATTAATGATAAACGTTAATACGTAAAGCACAGAACGCAGTGTTGCAAACAGTGAATAGTAATACAAGAATGATATATATATTTGGCTAATTGTATCTCATATATTATTCAGAGATTGCAACACTGAATTGTGTGCACAATATACGATGTTTTCATCAACAAGATATGCCAAACTTTCCGTAGTGCCATTTCAAAAGTGACAATTTTACAACTTTATTAAAACAGACATTTCTAAAGCTTAACAGCATTTCTTTGTTCTTAAATAATGTCCCATCATCAACATTTACATTTTCTGTTTAACAATCGTTTGAGTAGCATTGTTGTGAGTTGTGACCTTACTGCTTTCGTGTATGCTGTTTAAAGTTACCCGACTCGGTATAGTGTAGTCGCTATATTCTAACACGTAACGATGAGGTCAAACAAGTTATTGCGATAGGTTATCCTAACAGAAACCTTTGCAAGGATACTCTACCAGCTCTGTCAAGTAAACATGTGGATAAATAAAAACAAATATGAAACGAAGAAAGTAGCAAAGCAAAGTTACCATTATTTACAAGTACAAATTAGTTTTATAGGACAAACTAATTGCAATCTTGATGACAACGTGTATTGAAGTGGAATCCACAAAAATGAGCTTCAAATCGTGAAATGAAAAAGGGCCTGCCAATTTCAAATTAAAATCTGCTGGATAAACTGAGATTCTAGAACTTTAAATGTAAAAATCTTTGTTAATTGCTGTATAAACGGATATCTGTAGCGTTGTGTTCACATTCGTGAGATCATGAGTTCATTACCACCGGTCAACCATTCTGACTAACTTTTTTTCCCCCCAAGCTTTTTCCTTAGTTATATCAGGCAAATGTCGGGATGGTACTTTCAACTTTGGCCCTGGGTGATTACTTGCCCCCCTACACAATCCCGGCCTGATCCATAAATGTTTATACGCTATAAATAAATTCAAACTGAACGGACAAATTGGCAGACGGCCCCAGTGATATTAAAAGAAAACAAAGTTTTATACGGGTGATACTACCAAAGAGGAGAAAGTATAATAGATATTTATTTATAAATAATTGGAATCTAGAGAGAGACCAATAGAAGAAAGGCAATGATTTTCTAACAGGTATAAATGCAACAAGCATCAATCAAACCAAAATTTAATTATTAGTAAAAACAGGCACATCGGTCCTTGGCTTTTTCACTCTTAAAAATCTTATAATTTTTGATAATGTGTCTATCTTCCAGTCATGCCTAGAAATTTGGTACCTCCTTCACTATCATGTTGTTTGGTCAAGCTACTATTTCTTTGACAATAGCAAACTTAAACTTTTCACCTGTGTATGGTCTTTCCACATACATTTTTAATTCCAGGTAACACGCGAGTCGTATTATCACATTGGAATCATACTTCAAATCAGTGTTTTTTTAGGAAAATGTTCTGGGGTTTTTTAATATCTGTAGAGGGGTGAAAGAGGAGATAGGGCGTAATTCTAGTAGAACAATGAATGAACCCTTGTTTTTACAAAAAAAAAAATCATTGGCGGCGGTTGACTCAGTCTGGGGGGTATCCTTCTGAAAGAAACCCTGCTTGAAATAACGCATCTGGTAAACATTTATCAAATCACAGTGATTGGAAATTCCCTTCGTGTGTGCAGTAGCGTTATCTTGTTGAAAGCAAACATTTGCACGACGAGCTAACTCTGGTGCAAGAAAATTGTGTAAGCAATTTGCACATAACGAGCTGAGGTAATCAAAAGCACTTGGCCGTGCTCTTAAAAACAAAAAGAAGGAAAGCAAAGAAAATTTAGGATCCATTACTCCGAACTTGATCACAGTGCAGATTTTCCTCTGAGGTCATCTCAGTTTGATAGGGAGTGTGGAAAGGGCATACAGAACTGAAGAATTGGAGGCTATACCAAAAGACGTGATAGCTAAAGCATGCGACATCAGCAAATTTTAAAGCACGGCTGCAGGAATATATGCCAAGTGGTAGTTACCGTTTAGTGGAGATTTTTTTTTTTTTTTATATAGGAAAAAGTGGTATTACTCAAAATCGCAGGTACTGATGAACCTTTTCGTAGGAATTCCATTTTGTTTTCGAGTACATTTGTAATTTTATAGTCATTTCAAAATCGCCCATATTTATGCCGGTCATTTTTTAAAGTGTCTATCAATTCAAAGGGGTACAACCTTTCTTGGGGGTATCCGGTTTCTTTAACTATAATAAATGATGGTGAAAACTGTGAAAAATTAAACAGTAAGCACTTGGATTTTACTAACAACTGAGAAGTTCAAGGGTCTTTTGCCAGCATCTCAGACGGTTGTACGACAAAACAGCAATGACATAAGCGCGACTACCAAAAGCTCGACGCATAAAACAGCGACAATATGAAACCGCGACAGCACAAAACAGCGACGGCCTAAAACCGCGACACCAAAAACAGGGACGACAAAAACTCTCATATTTACTTATTTCCAAGTTGATAGTTAAATGATTCACAGTATCTCCATCTAGTTAATGTTATATCCAGTTAATGTGTTATTAGAGTTTCAACTCGTTGGTTGGATAACTTGAAAGTTATTTAACTATGAATCCAAATATTTTGCTGTCTTGCAGAATAATACAAAATGACTTATTATTATGGTCCTAATCGAGCAACTTTTGGCTTCTAAGGATCGAGTCAGCAATGAAAATTCTCACACGTTCTATTTGTACAAGTATTCATTGAAGAAGTTCCTTCTCCAACTTTACAAATTACGGTATATCCCTTTGATAGGCTATCAGTTTGCCAGACGTTCAGGTTTTTGTGGGTCCCGGTTTTTGGTGCAGGAGTTAATTGCCCCCATAAGTACGTTCTGAACGCCCGGTTTTTAGATATTTATGTCAACTGAAATATTTTATCCAAATAAATTCTTAGTAAACTTGCCGAGTAGAAGTGAACAGCTCTGAGCGCTGTGATTACGTGACTGAGAGGCAAGATATTCTCTCCAATCCTTTGAACTCAGAGAAAGCTTAGGCGTAAAAGGGAGCATTAAGTTAAGGAGAAAGCAAAAGGTGGTAAGTCAAGACTGAACTAGTATGAATAAACTTTAAAATACTGAAGTCTTAAAACGTAAAGCTTTAGCATATCATTGTAATTAGGATGATTTCACGACAGTAGGCTACACTATATACAGAACATTATAAAAATACTCGTAAGAGCAATGTCTCGTTTTGGTTTCTTCGTTTTAAAAGTGTTTAGATATTTCTTTTATTAATATAACGACATATTTTTTAGATATATTGCTATTCGCAATCACTACACTTGGCATTTCAATTTGACACTACCGAAAGTGACACTGTAGCTCTGTTGGTAGAGTATTGCGTTGCATTCGGGAGGTCTATATTCAATTCCTGGTCCAGCCACCCTGACTGGGGTTTCAAAGAGATTTCCTCAGTCCCGCCAGGCGAATTTCGGGATGGTACCTATACTAAAATGGCCCTGCCTTCTCCCTTTCCCCATCCTTTCCCACCGCATAGGTCATAGATACCAGTTTACCTTAAAACAAATTCAAATTTCAATTTGACAGTTCTAACGTTAAACTGAATCAGTTTTTGGAATTGGTGATAGAGACGATTCTGATCAGTCACTGTTTATGACGTACCGGTTCCTTCCCGTCCTTGACTCATTGTTTGTGTCACGATATACGGTCACGGTCAGGTTTTTGGTGTCGCTCTTTTGTGCTGTCGCAGCTTTTGTCGACCTCCTATCTTGTTCCGCTGTTTCGGGTCGTCGCGGTTTTTGGTATCGAGATTTTTCCTATCTCTGTTTTTAGCGTTGTGGTTTTTGTTGTCACGGTTTTTGTCGTCGCTGTTTTTGGTGTCGCGGTTTTTGTCGTCGCGGTTTTTGGTGTCGCTGTTTCGTCGGTACACCATCTCAGACACATTCACTTTTTTAAAATATGTTTGCAACAGGGGTACTTATTGGGTAGCAAAAACCACAGTATTTTTTCCCAATGTTCTAAATAATGTTTATCCCAAGTTTGGTGTGGATACGGGAAACGATATGGAAGTAAATTCGAAAATTAAATTTTAAATAATAGATTGGAAACATTAATCTACTGTACCAATTAAGATGGTTCCGACGACTCTGAACTAGTCTAGCTAAGACCTTTCCTACGACTCTTCAACACATTGCTACAGCTTGTGGTTCCTGAGATTATTTTTTTTGAACACAGACTAATCCAGTAACTAGGTTTATTGTCCATTTTTGTTAGCTACGTTGTGAAAAGAGACCTAGAGAGGAGAAAGGAAATAGAAAACCCGAAAAGGAAAATAGACTAATCGTTTTTGTAGATTTAAGAACACAATGTTTAGAAAATAATTATTAAACATTTATTTTACTAATAATAACACAAACTTCTGTACATGACCATAATTCCTTTTATAAATGTTGTTATAACAATGTTTTTCTTTCTCTCTCCTCCCCCTCCCCCTCTCTCTCCTTAAAAGCAACTACGTTCCTTTTGCATCATCTAAATACCTTCGGGTTGATTATTTGCATAAAACTGCGTTCATTGTGGCTTTATTTGTTACTAATCTAAACATCTTTTTTTTTCGGAGTCGTCATTGTTTACAGTTCGCCTCAGGTGAACACAAATTCTATAATCCTTCTTTTACAAATATTTTTGCTTTGCTTGTTACTCCTTCTAGAAAGCACAATATTTTGCTTTTTCATCTACATTACGCTGTTCGTTAATCAATTCACATGTGTAGCAATCCCTTAGGCCATACATAGGGGCAGGTTCGCACAAACAAAGTAACAGTATGCGCTTGATGATACAAAATAGAACAGAGGGTGCATTTTTTTTCGGTGTTGCCGCATTATGAGTAACGCGGATAACCAGTTAGTGATAAAAAAAAACACACAAACTGTTTGTGTAAAAGTTGTCCTAAGTATGTATACTCGGAATCATGGAAAGGGGACGATCAAAAATTTTAGAGCCGAATTATTGCCCAATTTTGCAACACTAGAAGATTTAAAAATAAACCAATGTTTAGTTTTACACTTATTTTGGTTCTGTGTTGCCACATTGAGCAAATTTTCGGCCATTGGAAATTGGTCCATCATTCATTGCCTAATAGTCTGAAAGTACATTAAAATAAATGTCCCATGTGGGTGAGTGTTAACACCAGCAGCCTTGTAATCCAGGAGTCCTGGGTTCGATTTCCGATGTGGGCACAAGTAGTTCGGAGCTCACGTGGAACTGTAGTTGCTGGCCTTAGGATGTCATATTTATCCAAATCGTAAATAATGGCAAACCAGTATCGGTTCACCTTGTCTTCGGGGTTAGAAACTTATCATTATTACATTAAAACAAACATTTCCTGCTGAATCGGAGTCCCGCCATTATTTATGAATTGACGGTGGGATTCAAAAACTTTCTGCTTTCGGATATCAACTAACTCCACTGTTCATTCAGTAAGTATTCAATATCAAAGTCAGGGATACCCATTTATTTATTTTTTACAGTGTAGAAGAAAACAACTCCGCTATAGGCTTGTTATTAAAGTAAGCAGTTAATCATTTTGTACACTGATAGTATGGTTATTTTGACATTCTCCGAATTGAACTGTTAATATGTCCTTGAATGAATTTCTTCCTTTGAAAATTTTCTTCTGACATTCATCATATCAATGGATTTTTTACCATTAATTTGCGTTACACTTTTTCGCTTCGATATCGTTCTGTATAGGTTGTGCATGCAATATTTTTTTTTTATCTGAACCATTCGCCGTAGCTCCTCTCTGAGAAAAACACACGTGGAAAGGACTTCCGATACGCTCTAAACAGACAAGCGCTCTTTCGCAATTCCCCACCTTAGTCTAGTGGCGATCCGGGTGATCGATCTGGCTAATGCGCTGGTCCGGCGACTAAAGGATCGCGGGTTCGAATCCTTTTTCAGGCATGAATGTGATTTTAAATGTGTTGCCCGTAGTTAGGACAAATAAGATAAACGCAAAACTAATGGTCCAAATAGTAGGTCTATTAATAAATGTAGTGTAACAGGAAGTTAAATATAAGAGATTTAAAAAAATGTGGGTAATGCATCGGGAAGCTGATCTAGAGGTCCGGATATCGAACCCTCGCGTGGTTACTTTCACATTCTTTTAAAAGTAGTTATTTAATATACCAAATACAGTATATTCGCGGAATTGGGTGGCGTGGTAACCGCGAACAAGCGAATTCCGCGGATAATCAGCAAAATGCCCGAAAAAGGACACTAATCAGCAAGAAAATGCTTTTGAATAATTTCTACATACAATTATAACTTAATAACAGCAGTTTTCTTTACATACAAACTGTTTTACTTTTTCACAAAAAAAAGTGGGTAGCTGTTTTTGTTTTCTCGTGTTAAAACACCTTTCCTTTATTTTTGATTGAAGATTTTTAACACCATTTTGTCACAAAGTCATCATCATAATTGTAAAAAAAATGAAAGGAAGACCGCGGATATTCCGCAAAGTTGTTAATTCGCTCGCGGATAATCGTGAGTTTACTGTAAAGGCTACTGAAAGCTAGGATGTATATAAATAAACCAGGGCAAGATGCACACCAAGTGAAGCGAGATGTGCAAGGAGTGCTGTTAACTCAAGAGTGTTGTGCCGTACCGGAAGTGTTTCCATGTGGGCTCTCCTTAGAGAGGAACCAAGGCGAATGGTTCTGAAAAAATCTTGCGTACTGTATGCCGGTATGTGGTTAGTAGAACTGTGTGATGTAGTCCCTGTGAAGACCTTCACAGAAAGTTTGTTCCTTTCGTGGACTATAATCTGTACTTTTTTGTATTTTTCCCCTCTCTATATATATACTACTGTCTGGTTACCAGCGTTATTCAGAATAACAACTTCGCGATAGGTTTTATACGCTCGTGATGTATTTTTTTATGTCTCAAGCACACACTGTTACTTGTTTATGAGCTCCTGGACTCCATGGTCCCCAGATCTAAATTATTCTTCCCTATTGATCTTTTATTTCTCCAGTATGGGTAGTTTGTCATACATATTCACGTTTCTGTGCGTATACATATATAAACACTTATACGTCTGGATATAATTTATTTGTATCTACACATAGAGAAGCGAGGAATGAGGATTGCTTCACATGTGATATACGAACAACATAGTAGAGAAAGAATTGAGTTAGATAAATGGGGAAAAAAGGAAAACAAAAGAACTGGGAAGAGAAGGATCATCAACAGGATTTATGTAAGCGAAAATCACTGCGCGGAAACAACTCCAGCGTTAGAAAATGGGATTAAAATATTAAGAAATAAAAAAATCGAAATCTACGAGTTTAAAATAAACAAAGGGGGAAAAAGTTACCATGGAAACAGTTTTGTGAAAAAAATCAAGAGGAAAAAGAAGTTTGAGTGATTCAAAACAGAACAATTTTTTTTTAAAAAATGAAGTAATTTATTATAGCAACATGTGTGACAGGTGTAATTTAGCGATCGTACTGCAACAACGTTTGACGTTGCCATTTTAGACAGAGCTTTTGTATAAATATTTAGGTGTGTTTATTGTTCTATACCTGTACAAGTATAGAGTAGAAAAAAATATGGACATTATATACAAAGGAAAGATGAATAAGAAAATGGAACACTACGAAATGTAGTCTTGAAGGAGAATGGAAAAAGGTAGTTGGATGCAAGAGTTGTGTATGAGAAAGTACCGTCATCTGGGGTGACTTCGGACACTTAGTCGGCTTAGCTTTTGAATGTTGTTCATTGTTGTCGGAATGAGGAGAGGATGTGTGGCGGTACTCCATCGACTGACGCTTCGTTTCCGGGTCGTAATGGTGTGTCCACGTATCGTCGCCAGTAACAATTCTGCAAAGAAAGTTGTCACCTTCCTGTTCATATCGCAGGTGCAGCTGCTGACAGATTCTCTTCCTCGACTCTTTCATGTCAGACGTCAGTTGCCGTGGTACCCAACGAACGTACATCTTCTTCTAACGCAGAAGGTCCTGAATGATGTGGTTCATTGAACCAATGGAAATGGCGAGCGTTGTTGCGATCTTGTGTTGCTTGATCCTGCGATTGCCCCGAATCAACTCGTCCACCTGATCTTGATGATCGTCATCAGAGGCCGTTGCGGGCCGTCCACTTCGGTGCTGATCATGGAGATTTCATGCGGCTGGATTTTGGTCTTTCACAGTCCTTGTCCACCTCCGCACAGTGCTGACGTCAACACAGGCATCCCGTAAACTGCAGTCAAATGGCGATGAATGTTGCTGGGTGCACAACCTTCCGCAGTCAGAAATTCAATGACAGCCCGCTGTTTCAACCGGATGTCAGCACTGGATGCCATGGATTGCTCCATTACTCTGTAACGAGAAGAGATAGGAAGATGAAACAAGTGACATTCTATAGCTTAAACATCAGTGCATTAATGATAAGCAGTTCGGAATGTTTCCAGTACTATTGGCCAAGTAGTGAGCTTGGAGGCATTACTTTCTGAATGCCCCTCGTATTTAAATTAATGGCCCATTACTAGGACTGAGGTGGTCCATTACTAGTTTCGCTTGAAGAATACATGGCTCATTACTAGTACATTACAGTCTCATTTTTGTTTCTTTAAAATTATACATAATAGTAATAAATCCTTAACTTATGTATCACAATTTTGATTTATTTACATGAATCATATGCAGGAATAGCAGGGTGAAAGGTAATTTCCTTTCTTAAACCTTGTAACTTAATTCATTAATACTGTCTGTGTAGACTGAAGAGGTCCATTACGGGTACACTTACCCTATGTACGTGTATACTTAATATATTCCCGTAATATCTAAACGAATTCCCTCTCCCTGTTTACACCGTAAAAGTGACAAAATAGAATAGTACAAAAGAGGGCCCACAGGTATTTCGAATGGCTAGCACGCTTGATTTCTGTGAGGGTGCTGATTGTGAGTTCAAATCCAGTTGGGACCATTGGTATTTCTACAAAGGTGATTTGAACTTCTTACGACACTTGATTAATGTTGAGGGAACTACACTGTTTGTTTAGATCATGAGTGTAGAAAATATTACTAAAGATAATCCAAACCGTTAATGTGGAAGTTTACTCATTTCAGGGTTGCCTAATCTGAAATCTCTATGTACACACGAAAGGAAGTACAACCCAAATAATATTCAACACGGAAATCAACTTAGTATTAATTAATAATTGAAATGTTTGATTACATATACACAACAAACGCCATTGTCATCATTATTATTTATTTTACGGTTTACTTAAAAATAATTTTTGTCGTATATAATTTGTTAACAATAAATTTTAATGAAAAGAAAATGAGTCAGTCATTTTTGCTTTGTCCTACTTCGATACAAAGCGAGATAAATGGCATATTTAATACGTTGGCTAAAATGGTTTGGTTAGCTAAATTGGCTAATTATGAGTTAGCTAAAATGGTTAAGTTGCCTAAGTATGGTAAAATGGCTAAATTGACTAAGTGGCCTAAAATGACACATTATCACCATGATGACACAAGTTCCACCACTCCTGTTTTAGTCCACTTTCCTAACTTACCAACAGCTTATTGATAACTTACCAACCGATTTGTGCGCCCAGGCCCCCTTTGTCCAAGCGCTAACGTCGCGGAGTTTTGGATTGGCAATGGATAGTAGGTATGCAGGTTCGAACCCCGAGAATTACTATTCTGACAGAGATCTTCCATTGTTTTCCTCAGTTTCCTTAGGTGAATACCGGGTTTGTTCTTTAAGAAAGCCCCTGGTTGATACCTTCCCCATCCTCCACCTACCTCATTCTGATCTGAGTCAAAAGGCTATAAAAAATCAAACTCTAACTTGTGCAAAGAAGCGCACAAAAATAGTTCAAATTGTGACTCATATGAAGAGTGCTGAAAAATGTTTCTAACTTTTTTTTTAACAGAAATGATGGAAGAGTTTCTCAATTTAATTTAAGAAAATAAAGCGAGAAATATTTCTAAAGACCTAAATCTAATATATTTGCTTACAATACAATGAGAGTAAATCTCAGTCGATTAATATGCTGGAAAAACCCTTCTCTGTTAATTTAAAAATAGCGACCAACTCGTCCCATTATAAATCAAACATTGATCTCTTCAAATTTATTCTTAACGAGTTTGCTGAACGATTAGAATACTAATGAGGCAGACTCCAATTCGTTATTCCCTCTAACCCCACATATCATACACATTTCGTATTTTTTCTCTTATGAGGTTACGCTGCTGGAAGTAACCTGCTGGAAGTTTTGTTTACAACGTATCCAACAACAACACAGCTTCCGTATCTTTCAAAACCATGCATTCATAAATCGCTAATTTCGTGTGCTTTGTGTGGTTGGCATTTCAATCAGTTTTGTCTTCATAGCTGCATGATTGGAGTTCAATTAATTATTAAATCTCTCTCTCTCTCTCTCTCTCTCTCTGTCTCTCCTCTCTTTCAATATTTCAGTTCAGACGCATTTGTACGGTTCATTTGGGACTGATACAGCCGCGAGGCGTTTGTGCTTCATAAGCACAACAAATTCAACAGTTAGTTGATTGCATGATTTTGGAAGATCAGTAATAAAGTTTGTTCTTCACGATTTGCATGAGTTGAATAGATCTATTTGGTTATCAAAAAAACATCTTTAAGAACATTAATTAAGCTCAATTTTCCTGATTCATGATGATGCACCAATACCTTTAAAAGGAAATTGCGCACATTATATTAGATTCAGAATACATGGCGCATGGAAATCTTGCAATATTGTCCTGCACAGTTAGTGTGTGGTTTTTACATGTGGCAAGAAATTGTATGTGGTAAGGCCCTTGAAAAGCACTTGCAGGGGAAGGGGGATTTCTAGTTACGCTACTGTTAGTGTCCCTACCATAATTTCTTCTCATAAGGACAAGTTTATAACTAGGATCTTCAGATGCTTTAAAGATTGTAAATTTATAACTGAAGAAAACAAATGTATCTGTTTTTTTACAAAGTGTTCAGCGAGTGAACGGTAGGTGACTCTGTTGTTGTCTAACATGTTGCTATCTTGTAGCGAAAAAATGAACTCGCTTATTTCCATGCAACGAAAAAACCTTCTAATTATTTAATTACAACGGTGCTGTCATATCATTACTTTAAAAGTAGAAAACTTTAGTTATTGAAAGTCTTCACAGTAAAGGACGTCCAAGTATAAATTAAATACCGTAAACATTTTCAGAAATATTAACTCGCAACAGTGCATCAGATAGAGAGTCGGCGGAATCCACCTCAGTTGACGACAAAACCGAATATCGCTAATTCATTTAATTGGTAATAGCAGATTTGCTTGTCGATTAGTGCAGGGTAGATAAAATATATTTCCAGTTTAAAACTTTCTGAGTTCACATATTCCGCCGAACTGCCTTAACCCAAAATTTCGGTATATAGGGTCTACAAAATTTCGAGATGTGACGTCATCAATACGGCCGCCCAATAATCTGTACTTCTTGTTATGATGATGATCAATTTACATTAACTGTACGCATGTTTGGTATTAAATGAAAGCCCTAGATGCCTAGATGAGTGCAGTATGCCTGATGGCCTTCTCACAGTGGCTATTCATTATTTTTTTGCATTCATAATCTAAAAGCTTTAACATTATTAAAAAATGATACTCAGAAGTAAACCAGAACATGACTCTTCCCCATCAGAGGGACAGTAATTATTCTGCAAAGTTTGTCCCGATACACCCTATATATATATATATATAT